>JAANSN010000318.1:0-66219 GCA_036850665.1 Dicranocentrus wangi
CAGGAGCGCTTAGACCTGCTGAGGGTCTCAATCCAAAGCACAAACACAACTTTCCACTTTCCTGCTCAACTCCGCTCCCCCCGCAATCGATTTAGAGGCGAAAAAGGGGTCCTTTCCTCCATGAAGGAAAAAAATAACTGGAGCAAGCTATGTATCTCTTCCTCGTCTTCTTCCTCTTCTCCTTTTTGAGTTTGAGAGTTGAGAGTATGTATCTATTCCAAAGGAGAAGAAAAAAGTATGATCACACTCATAAAATGTAATGGACCGTTTGAAGCTTCAAGAAGTTTCGTTCGTTCGTTTTTTTTCTCTCCACTTGGTTGTTCACAGTTATTTTGTTTTTGTTATGAGCTTAAATGGTAGAAGGGGAAACCGCAGGAGAGTGTATGTTTTCAGTGAAAAACCACTTGGTCGTTGACTTATGTAAGTGGAGCATCTCAATATCTACACAAAAAAGGAACATGCATTAGCTACATTTCACAAACAGAAAATGGAGATTTTTTCCCTCTCTCTGTCTCTCTCTCTCTTTAGAGGAGAGCTTTCTGAGAAAAAACTAATGGTACTTTCTCCACGAGGAGTCGAGTGGGGTGAGATGAAAAGTCCTTTTATTTTGGGAACTTGAAGAGCAAATATTTTTTGTTAATGTTTTCTGCACGTTTAGCGATTAGCTACAAGTCACACGAAAAAGGAGTCACTGTTGCCAATTCCTTCCTAAACACACTATCCCATATATTACACGACGCGTCACCTAATATTTTTCTGTATTTTTGAGTTGGAGTGATGATAAGAATGTATGAATGGATATAATTTGCATTTGTAAGTAAGTTTGGTTAAAAAATGACGAACACGAGTCCAAATATTTATTTTGCCAATAGTGCTGTTTTCTGTTATAACTGTGCACAAAGGCAATGTCCATTAATTTCTACAAACTTCCTCCCTCTTTATTCCTTCCCTTGAGCCTCACAACACCAACAACAACACAACTTGTTCAATCCACAGGTGAGCAAATTGACTTGTTTTTTCCTCTTCTCCTCTGCTTGTTGGTATTGGCAAGATGTAGTGAGACAGAGTTGCAACTGCACCTCTTCTTCTGCACTCTCGCGAAATCAATCCAAGATTGCCGAGAAGTTTATGACGATGGTGAGCCTCATGATGGCCACAATCTGCTTGAAAAGTAATTCTGTATACATTAGTAATCCCAATATCGTGACTTGATTGTACACTCTAGGCTGTCCATCACTCAAGAAATTGCTTTTTTCATTAGAAACTTCATCCGCTCATGATGATTTCTGATGATGATCTCTCAACTTGCTGGCTTGCTCCAAAGCTGATTCTCCCTGAGAGAGACTACTAGACTGATCTGATGGTGGTTGCACGTTGCACTGCACTACGAGATGAGCTGTAGCTGTAAACGGATTCTCTGAGAATGTGTATATATCCTCCCTGCTCGTGGGTGGAGCTCTCCTTTAATCTCAATCAAAATGCTAATTAATTGATTGAGAGGGGGAGTAATTAAATCGGCTGGGAACATGAGAAAGCAATTTCCTCCTGGTTAATTTACCTCTCACACGTGGCGCTCGCTCCTCCTTTGCATGTGAGCAGGATGAGGAAACGGAAGCTTGAGTCAATATAATATTTTTTTCCTCCAGTATATATAATAGCTTTCTAGCAAGCCGTTAATAGCACGACACGGTCACTGTTCAAAAAACACTGGCAAACTGTATTCCAATAGAGCGGGAGGACCACTAAAAGCTGTCAATTAGCCGGTAATCTGGTAAATGAGCGAGAGTGGTTCGTTCCACGGAAGAAGAAAAAAAGTGTGTTCTTCTAATGTACAAAAATTTGGAGACTGAAATATCTAGACTGGAACAACAACACTCTAACACAAATGGGAGGACTAATAAAATTAATTAGATTTTTTCCTTGTCCCAACCAACACACACTAGTTTTAGGGTGGTGGAAAACCCCGAGAAAAAAAAATTGTTTATGTGGAGAAATTTTTTGTTGCTCTTTTCTCCAGAAAGGCTGTTCCTCATGAAATGATGATCTACTAGCCTTGCTCTTCTCTTCTCCGAGCAAATAACCATAAAGATATTTTTATTTTCAATGTTTTATTAGAATAGCGCAAGCACCATGACGGAGCGGAGCAGAAAGCACGAGAAAAAGGAAAGCCAGTGCAGCAGCAACCATCTGCCCTCTTCCAAATCTAGCCAGTGACTGAGGACCAGAGGGGCTGCGAGGCTGGTGAAAAACCAGACCAGATTCTTCTCCCTGATGCACCCACCCGGCATTGCAAGAAGACCAAGACGATATACTTTGCCATACACCATATCAAACTCTCTCTCTCTCACTCGCTCTCTTGCTCAATGTTCATGTAGTAGCAGTAGCAGTAGTAGTAATAGTAGTAGTAGCAATGTGTAGTACGTTTTTAGGATGCTTCAAGATTTGCACAAAACTCCTGCAACAACACAGTTGATAGTTTGGCAGGGAAGGGAAGAAGACAAGAGAGTGGAATGCATGAAAAGGTTTGGAGCAAAGTGTTTAGTCCTGCATTTTCATAAGCGAGAACTCCTCCTGTTTTCCCTGCTAGGACAAAAATTATTGGCCTCCTGTAGAGAGCACTGAAGCGAACCTCTGTTGGCCAGTTTTGTTCTGAGTTAAGTTGTTACTCTGTTTTTTTTTGTACCCCCGTCCACTGCTGTTGATGGTTTTGGTCACCACAGAAGAAAAAACAAGCCGAGTGTCTCAAAGTAGCTAGCTGTGCTAGCTCTAGCTTGCCTGCCTTCTATCTTTGCTCTTTTCTTCTCGATGAGGAGTTCAAACTGGCAGTTTTTGCAGTTTTTTCTATAAAAACCCAACATCCCTGCAAAGCCGACATTGGAGGAGGCAGTGCCACACAGACAATATTTTGTTCCTGTAATTAGCACTCTGAGACAATGGCTATCATCCTGTTTGACTGGAATTCAGTCTCATGATAGCAATCCATATTATTCCCGCGGGGAAGATGGAGTCGTCGTAAAAAATGTGACTACGATGTTCGTACGCACCTCGAAAAAACACATTCCTTTTTGCTAAGAGATTATTTCCCTGCGATAAAAGTACATTTCAATAATATATGTATAATGTCCATAGTTTAAAAAGCTTCGCGGACACCCCGTGACCATCTGGTTCGCTCGCGTTTGGTGGTATTATGTAGTCAGGAAAAAAAAGTTGTTCTGATAAATACGAAATTTTGTAAAAAAGAAGAAGAGTGGATCAGTTTGGATGCGAATTCGTTTTGATTGTTTATGTGCCTTGCGTGCACTTTACGCTTTGGTGATAATTTTGAGACGTTTTAATCTAGACTATTTTTTTCACTAATTTTATGCGGACTAGAGCAAGGCGAGGAGTTCACTGAGGTCCAATATATCATTACTTAATCCTGGGCTGTAAATCCAGTAGTTGATTACCCACCTTGGCAATTAATTAACAGGTCTGGGAGGAAAACGGAGGAGACGGCCGAGGTTAATAATGTCTTAATCTCGTCTCTCGTAAATTTCCACTCAAGGGGGTGGCGCAAGTGAGGAGAGATTTGAAATCAGCATGGGAAAAATAATTTTTTTGATGGAAGCTGACTCGCTGAGAAATTGAAAGAGAGCGGTGAGGTAACAAGCAAAGCAAGTAACCACAAGCGCACTTTTTCTCCTGGAATGAAAAGTCATTTAAAATACCCAAGATATTAATTAGTTCTGCTGGTGAGAGAGAGAGAGAGAGAACTCTGTGCCATAAGGCACAAAAAAGAGGGTCATGTCCAAGACAATTTGAAGATCAATACTGCAAATCATTAGTGCGCCAAAGCCATGTTCGTGATAGGATAACTTGGGCGAGGGAAATGAGCTCGCATCTTTTCTTCTCACTCGTCGAGAAAGTGCAAATGTGCCAAAGATAAATAGGGAGACTGTTACTGGCAGAGCAAGAAGCCTTTTTTTGCGAGATTTTTCTCCTGTTTTGTACTCCTTCTTCTGTTAGAATTTGCGTGCTTTGGAAAGTTTTTTAATTAATAAAGTTTTCAAGATGTTCAATTGTTCAAATAACTCAGCCCGCAGGAGCCGCTAGGTGTGGGTGATGTGATGTATGTGCTCCAAGTGGAGCCCATAGCCCGTCCGCGTGTCTTCCCTCCCTACAAAGAGCCCAGATTTTCGCAACTCTTTTTTTAGTCAGCAGGTAAATGAAACAAGAGCGAGTGAGTGGAGCTGAACATGAAGTGATATTTGTTAAAATTAAGGAGTGTAAATTACAGCAGTGTCAACCCTTTTATGAGAAAGTAAAAAGCTTATGTTTTTGTGAAGTGTCCTAATTAAAAAATATTATTATTTCTCGAGGGTGACGCTTTGTGTTGCAGAATGAAGGAGTTTCATGGCTTTCATATTTTTCCGACTCGTGAAATGTGCTGAAAATGAGTGGCTCCTGGTTTTAGTCGTTTTAGAGAACATTACAACAAGTTTAGCCGAAAAGTTTTTTATTCGCTCTCGCCTTTTTATTCAAACTTTTTTTACAGATGATACACACATTTTTACATTTAGTATTTTAGCTTAGCACGGACAATGGCGTACACAGTTTTTATGGCTTTTAAGTATTTTTAACGTATACAGGGGTTTGGATTGGAATTCAGACATTTTAACGTTAACATTGTAGAAAGTAAGTGAAGGGCTAAACAGACTTACGATAAAACAAAAAGAAACCGCCTAAATATACTTAATGCCGATATGGTCGATCCTTTATTTGCTCCATGTAGATAATCATAGGCTCTCTGCTTGGTTATCTGCTGAATTTGTAATTTACAAAGTTTGCTTTACGAATACCACTTTCTATTTCTTGAAGCTTGGTTTCAATAAAAGTTTTTGGTTGTATTTGTCGTTGTATCTGATTTTAGTTGTGGTCCACATGGTGTAAATTGAAAGAGAGTGCATAAAATATGTTCATGATACCCTACACTACACATTTAAGAATAGATATTCCTAAAAAAAGATCTAGTAATATTTAATTTAAGGTAAGTTAATTTTAAAAGTCAGGAAGGAACATATCATATCAGTTATTTTTTACTTATCCGACTAGAAGGCTATGAATTTTGGTTACGACATTTGGAATTCGTAGAATCACATCGGGTTTACGTAAAATGAGAAACTTTTGATGTAGGTAACTAACTCGTCGCCAGTTTTATGGATTCCAAGAAGTAGTCTCTCCGAAAATGATTCATGATTCACCGAAAACCCAATAAACCCATTTATACATAATTTACAGATAAATGAATCCTTGGAATTTTGTACAGATTCAATCTTTCGTTGCGCCTTCTTCAGTGTCATTTTAAACAAAAACAAATTGTCATTCTTGCCACTAAAAACTAATATTTATGAATAGTATGTCAACACAGATTCTTGGTTTCCTCTAATGAGCATAAACGGCGGCATGTCCCGAGTGAGACACTCCAACCACGCCATATACAACGGAGCAGAGATCCCACTCCGGCGGGGAATGGGAAGCGTCATCACCACCAAATTCGCCATTCGCGAGTGCTCCAAGAGAAGTTCTCGAAGTCTCAAATGACGATTCGTTTTCTCCCTCATCGTTTTCAATTCCAGCGGATCAATCTTCATTTCTGAAAGCAATATTATACATCCACCTCCATAAAAATCCAATTTTTTTACAACACAAGGGATTTCACACTTTTTTGGCTGCCACTCAAAAAGCAAAAGAGTGAAAAAAATGTATATCGCTAATTTATGCCCTTGGAACAAAGCCGAGTAAATCTTTGATTCGATCAAGAGACCATTATTTTATGGGGATGGATGGTTGAAGTTGCAAGTTGCAAAGAAAATGATCCTGTCTGTCACCTGTCCAACTCCATTGCATTAGTGTATCAAAAAATGTGTGAGAGAGTGAGAAAAATGAGTGAACGTACCATCGTCCTCGATCCCATCATTGGTTTTTCTGTACTCCTTGATAAGCCCGTCAAAAAACTCTTTCGTGGACTCCTTTGCTTTTGTCATCACGTCGGTTATGACAATCAGATCGGAGTACTCAATTCGGAACTTTGCCAGAAGGCTGGCCAGACTTGAAACGAAAAAATAAAAAAATAATAATAATTCAAGCTTAAGGATTATGTTGTTTCTTTTTTTCAACAGTCAGTTTCATTGAGCGAGGGAGCTAGCTCTCATTATCGCCCCACCACCATGCATCATATGCCCAATGCTGATGGATGCCTGTTGTGAATATAATGAGATCATTAACACAGTTTGTGTCCTTACGCGGATTGCTCGACTTCAAGGTCCTGCTGCTTGTTAGCCAGGGCGAAAACACGGATCTTACAGCCGGCAAAGGTGCTTCTGCCGTGGATAATGTATGGGAGGAGCATTGTCAGCCCGCCGTCGTCATACAACCACCAAATGTCAATGGTGCTCTTCCGTTGTTTCACTCGGAACTGGAGAAGATTGTTAATCACGCCTTTTGGCAGTGGAGCACCTCCAATCCCTCTATTTGCGGATTAAGTGATCAATCCAAAAAAATGTGTTAAGTGAGGATGACGGAGAATGAAAGCGAACGAAGGAGGAACATTCTTTTCTTTTATGGCGTTACTCACTTGAATTCCGAGCCAGGCTCTTTCTTTGCTTTTTTCGATTTCTTTTTGTCTTCTGGAGGAACGCCTTCAGGAGCCATTGTAAAGGAGTCGTTGATCGCGCCAATTCTTGGAGTACCGGGTGGCGTGGCTTCACCTTAAGTAGAAAAAACAGGGTAAATAGAGAAGTAAATTTTTTTGCCAAAATTACAAAAAAGTCTCTGAACTCACTTCCTGAAAATGACATGCTGGAGTCGCTTCTCGTCAAGTTTTCTACAGTTTCCTCGCTATCCTCTTCGATCAAATTGGAGTAGTCGAAACCTTCTCGCACACGGGCAACACAAAGACCGAGATGTGTGTCTAGGGCGTCACTGCAAATTTTAAATTTAGCCATAAGTGGACGCTTGTTCCAGTTGTACAACTTCCTTATGTCCATGTTTATACTTTACAACTAGTTGCTGGTGAATGAAGTTGAAATTGATACATAAACTTTTTAAACTTACTGAATAACTCGGAAATAGGCTTTTAAATCCTCTGCGTCGCACGTGGTCCAGTCCGACTTGTAGCCCATGAGCACAATATTCGGCTTCAGTTTGCCGATGCCACTGGCCTGCATCAAACACCTCGCCCCTTCCTCATAGTCCACGTCGTCGACGAGACTGTAAAACGCCTTGATTTTGTGATATAACAACCAGCTGCTCCCCTTCTTTTCCAGGTACTCTCTCACTTTGTGGGATTGTCGATCCTAACAGCAAACAGAAAAAATTGAATTTTATCTGTTTCTTCCCTTCCCACCCCTCCCACAATTACAATGGCAAAAACTATGATGTGCCAAAAAAATAGCTGACAATGAGTTTTTACCTGAATGATATGCCCACAAATCAAAATGGAAATATTTTTGGTCATCAAGTAGCCCAAATCGATCAAGGTCGGTCGGGAGGACGGCCGTCCACTGAGCACAAGTATTTGAGGTCTGTAGTTTTTAATGTGGTCCTGCGTCGTGTTCAGCGATTGCACTGTCATTAGCGCAGTTTTGTAGTTTTGAGCTTGTGCCGAGGAGCCCCAATTAACGGCTGCGGAAGGTATATCGTAAAAAAGCAAAGGAATGTAATAATATGATACATAATATGCTGCACGAAACTCCAAGTCATTAATTGGCGATGATGCATGTTCGCCTTGCTTTTCCATATTACCTGGCTTGATATACACGAGGGAGAAGAAGAGACAAGCTAAAATGCTCCAAGTGATCAAGGCCGTGATCCAGGACATGAGGAACATGATGGCCAGGCAGAGAACGAACCCCACAAAACTCGAGTACACGCTGTAATACTGGATACGCATCATACCAGAGATTGGGAAAAAAGAGGATTTTAGTGGGCATTATTAGAAGTCATCGTGATTTCAGCTCAGCAGCAGGTGAAGCTGTCAAAAAGGATTTTTTGTTGTTGTTTTTACCTTGAAATCGGGTCGCCAACCTAAAGGCTTGACGAGAGCGGCATGGAACGTGCATAAGTTCACCATGGCGTAGGCTGCCATGTAGAAATTCGAAATGAGAGGGGCAATAGCGTTCAGCTCGGCTACGACATGACAGGAGAGAGCAAAAACACAATAATCCCATTATTTTGGAAAATCAGACGAGTTAATCCTATGTTAAGGTAAGCGTAAGCTCCATCATCTCATCTCATCTCAGAAAAGCATATCGGAATGACACTCCATTTGCACAGTCATCATACCCAATAGTACACACACCTGCCACCTGCACCACTACTAAACCCCATGAATCCCAAATTCTATTTATGAGCCCATTGTATATTAGTCTAATTATTTCTAGCCAATATGAGGCAAGTGACTTTTTGGCTTTGCCCCAATCCCACATTACCATTTTCCAGATTACGCATTTGGATTCTACGTAGATGGGAAAAGCCTGCGTGGGTGACAAATTCGATAAATCCCATCAAATAAAATCATCGATTAACTGCCTGCTGTGCCTACATACATTCCCTCCTTGTACTAGGAGGAATAGGAATAAAATAATAAATGTTGATGTGTCCCAGTGTCACAAAAATACTAATAAAGAGTGGAGTATTCGTCGCACGTGATGTGATGGTTGTATGTATGACCTTAGCTAACAATTAGTAAAACATGGAAAATATTATTATGTTGATTTCTTTCTAGTCATGAGATGTAACGATGTAAGTATATTTATAGAGCGCATGACACGGAAAGGAGCAAGGCTGCATGTGTGAGACGCACACAGCGTCATTGAGATGTCACGGCTGAACGGTGTTTTGGTAATAAAGACATTAGTTATTTGCCCATAAAATATCTAAATATAGCCCAACCCCCAGTTTTGGAGGCACATGATAAATAGCTGCATGCGTAAGTAACAATACATAAGCCTCGCCAGCTCAATAAATTTCCGGTTCTCCTTACCAATTAGAATAAACGCCAGAGCGATAATGAAGGCGACACCATAGGCGAAAAAGGGATCGTTATTTTTCCTGAACCCCTTCCCGAAAACGGCAATTCCGGGAAACAAATTGTCGTTGCAGAGGGCCTGGAAAATTTTGGGGGCCGAGACCAAGCAGGCCAAGGCGGAGGACAAAGTGGCTGCGAAACAACCGGCGTAGATGATAGGCCCGAAAATGGACATCAGTTCCATAATCTAGACAATATCCCGGGAAATTTATTCAAAGTGCATATTTATTTAAAAGAAGAAGGGGTTTTTGTTTGTAAAAAGGGGATGTTTTGGTGCTTTTTACCTGAAAGCTGTTATGACTGCCCCATGTGCATTTCGTCCCGTGGGTACAATTCGCCGCAAATTCCCAGGATTTAGCTAGATCATCCGTGAGATTGAAGTCTACACCTTCGGCACCCATTATCGGGCCGGTAGCATCCCGAATTGTTTCCGCGCCAGCGAGAAGCGCAAAGATAATGTAGCTCGCGGTTGTGGTCAAAATTGCAAGCAGGGTTCCTGCAATAAATACACACACACACATATAAGCTGAAGCTTTGCTTCACCACGGACCCCGGCAAATACTACACACATTTCAAAGGGGGAATCCACAACAAAAAACTAAATCATAACAGGGATAACAGCCTAAGTTATCGGGGACGGGGATTCCGCGAAAGATATATATCATGACAAAAATAGTAAAAAAAACTGGTTACAATAGGTATAAAAAAAGGTTTATCCGTTTTTAGGAAATAAGATTTTTTCTGGTCCAAAACAGTACCTTTGGGAATTGCAGCAGATGGGTCCTATAAAAATCCATTCAAAAGCGTTAATAAAACTCTCACAGAGGTAAACTCTGGGACAAAAAGTATAAATATAATTCGTGAATATCCAACAAACATCTCCTTTCTTCGAATTTTCTAGTGAAATGAAAAACAGGTACCTTTAAATCTCCAGAAATGTTGGCTCCAGCGGTGATACCTACACGAAAGATGAGTATTGTAAGGGGATTAATAACAACGAGGGGAAATGAAAATTAGTTTTTACAAAATCTCCATTTTTATTATGCTTACCTGTTGCAGCGGGGAAGAAAATGGCGAAAATTGTGAAAAAGCCGTGTTTCATGCCATCATTTTCTCGAAAGTTGGGAACAAAATTTGTTGCAAATACAGTGGCTACAAAGGGCATTAGACAAACGTGAACGTCGTTAAAATTTCATCTGACATCCGTCGTGTAAAGCATTATAATCAGATTCCAAAACGTAGAGATTGCAGTGTATTATTTTATTACCATTAAATCCAACATATCCTCTCGTGAATTCGTCGCTGTCCATAGGACCTATAAAGGCTCCAATAATAAAGTCCGCGATGGCCACGAGCAGAATGATCAGCAAAACAATTTGGGCCTGGAAGTAAAACATTTTATTTTCTTCATTTTTTGTTAGTAATTCCACTCTCGTCATGTCACATTCTTCATTTCATTTCCTCTCGGTTCATCTTCATTGACACGCCGACCCGACTCACTCAACTCAATACTCGATTCAACTCAAATTGAAATTCATAACACGCCTAATTTTTCATCACCTTCGATTCCCACTCCGTTCCGATGATAATGATGGCTTGCATCGCTATCAGGGCTATCGTGCCCACAACGCGAATATCATTTTGGGCGTTGTCCACAATTTTCACCTAAAGCAAACACCAATAAAAACCTCATAATGGGACTATTAGACAGTCATAATAATTTTTAAAAAGCAAAAGCAGAGGGGCATTGGTATTATTATACAGCCAGCAGTCACTAAAGTGTTTTTATGGAGTTGGAGCATTGCATTGGGCCGATTGCATTCCCCTCTCACTCCCCTACACTTCAGCTCAATAACTCATCACAATTTACACGGGGTCCATTAAAAAATCATCTCAACTCCTTTTAAAGACAAATGAAGATTGCGTGTCCACAATCTTTTTTCGCAGATTTATGATGGGGAATCAAGGCTGAAGCCTATTCATCACAAACATTTTTTTTTGATTAATTTGCATGCATTTCCCGTCCGGCTATAGCTATTTGTTGTATTACTCGTCGTAGCCATCATCATGGACAAAGAAGGCAAGAGCCAGCGAGGAGAGAGGATGAGCTAATAGCGTTTTTCTCTGAAGCACCCATGCGAGTTGCGTGCCAAATGAGCAAGTTACACAGGAAGAAGAGAGACCATTCCTGATTTGACTCTGTTCTGTGGTCGCATCACACACAACATGACATGACAACATGCATGAGGAGACGTTGGGTCTTTTGCAAAGCGGGTTATAGAATCAGCACAGCATTAGAGCACCTAAAGTAAAGCCTGCGTCTAGTGTCCCTGCATAAACGATCGACGGATGATAATTACCGCAAAAGCCGTATAACCCTTTTATTGCCCAAAGTATGGACTTTTTAAATGTTATTCCCCTGTTTTATATTCAGAAAAGACAACAAACCTGTAGCACTTTGAGAAGATCGTTTAGAGACTCGGCGAAACCCACCTGAGAACAAAAAAAACGTGGAAAAACAGCTAGTTTTATTTTATCCTCCTTTTCCATATACGAGAGAGAGGTGGTTTATATCGCGGAATATGGTAATTTATGTACCGTGTGCATGGCCACAGCGGTGGCATTAGCAAAGGAGAAAATGGCTCCCACCGCTCCCCCAAATTCAGGCCCGAGTGTTCGTGAAATCATAAAGTAGATCCCACCACCTCGCACCAACCCATTTGTACTAATGGCTGACATTGACAGGGCCGTAAGAGTCGTCACCGTCGCAGAAAGGCAGATGATCACAATGGCCAAACCTGTTTTTAATTGGGAGGATTGATGAGTCGTGGCGAGGAGGACATTAAAACTTGGGGAAATTGCTTTATTTTTGCAATTTGTTTATTGACCAACTAATCGTCGTCATTTGTGCTGACAATACGGGCTATTATGGGAAAATGGATGGGGCTATGAAAATCGTGTTTTTTGTTTGTTTCTTCCTTACCAATTCCAGCCTGGGCCACTACCCAACTCAGCCGGAGGAACAACATGACACCCCAAATGTTGAGCAGACAGCGGACCAGCACTCCCTCAATCCAACCAAATTTTACGGCCGCACTTACTGCTTCCTCCTGCTGAGCATCCTTTTGCTAAAATTAAGGAATCAATCAAGGAATTAAATTTTTAAAAATGAGAGGATCGGGTTGAAAAGCAGGTCGTTATAATTATAACCTCACAAGCCATCCCATGATAATACATATACGCATTTACAGTCTTCATCGAAGAAGACAAAACAGGTAAACATTGCATCGCATACCTTGGAATACATGGCTTCACTGCGGAGCTCGTCCAAAGTTGGCCTCGAAGCCTGCCCAATATTTGCGATATTCTTGTAGTTATCCATGCGAGGGAGTGCCTCCCGGGTGTAGTAGGCAAAGTTTTTGCCGTACACGGTGGCATGTTGATCCTCAAGCTCACTGCAGTAATCAAACTCTTTTGGCAACGTGACACTCTTTTTCCTGCCGCCGCCCAGGCCCTGGGCCAGGGACGAGCGTCTGGGCTGCATAAACTGATTTGGGATGATGGGCACACTGTCCCCAGTGCCCCCGCCATCCTTGCCAATCTCGAGAGTGCCGTCTTCCGGAATCATTTCGCCTCCAAAGTGGCTCTGCGCCGAGACTGGTGGAGGTGCATGCAGTTGCGAGGAGCTGATGCGATTAACTCGAAATCGAGAGTCGGCCGAAGAGTCATGATGATCACTCATTGCGGCTGCTAATGATAAGGTGTCTGGGATGTAGGCCGGATTGACGATGCTGGTCGCAGTGGGCAGCACAGCGGGACCAGAGCGAGGCGTCGAGGCGGCTGGAACGGTGGAATAGTGGAGATTGGGAGAGGAGGGTGCAGTGGACGACCTGGAGTTGATTTCCTCCAGAGGCAGATGCTGGATGCTGGCCCCACTTCCAGTTATAAGTGATAGGGATCTCGCACCCAATTCACTCGCTGGCGGAGTGTTGGGGAATGTAAAACTGCCTTTGTTAAACCACGGAATCTTGACGGCTGGGATTATGGGCCCGGAGTGCCCAGCTCAAGAGTCCAAAAAGCTAGGTTAAATCTGCGAACTGGTATTAATCAGTTGGATCAATACGAGCAACAGGATCTATCTGCTCAAGAGCACCACGGCTTATGTTTTTGTTGATGATGAGAATTGGGACTGGGGAAGAAGAACGAGGACCTTGTTCGCCTCAGCCAGATATTTATTAGCGAGTTCACACCTGAACGTGTGAAAAAATACGGAGGAATGAATTGAAAAACTGAGCACTAGCACTACGTCATCACTCCATCTCGTTACAAATTATTCGCCATGAATTTGCACTAGTTGCAATTATTGGTCGTATTACCTTGTTCATTTGTGTCCGACCGAAGTGAAGGCTAAATGAGGATGGATACTATGGCTCATTGGGGCAAGCGGCACATTTCGCTGCTGCTGCTGCTGCTGCCTTTGTCACTCGGCTCAACTCAAACCTGAATTAAAAGGATATCAAAAGGTTGGCGAGAGAGAGAGAGAGAGAGAGAGAGAGAGAGCAAAAATTGCGACAAAACATGAATACCTACGGGAAGGTCGACAGATTTTTGACTTTTTCCCAATTATTTTTTCGTTTTCAGTACCTACATGTTTGTACAGGATAAATCCAGTTTGGCTGCTATGATGCAACTTGGTGTAAATTTAGTGTCGGATTTGTCAAAAAATCTATATTTTTAGACCACGCGTATACAATTAGGCTAATTATCTGCCTAATTGTCGCCAACAAAGCGTGGACTCACGGAACAGGCAGAAAAATGGCAGACTAATCACTTCAGCAGACCGCAGATCACCAACTGATCGAAAATGAATGCCAAAAATAGGAGAGCTGCCTGCCACTCAAGCCCATATCGCCATAATAGGCATTGTTAGTCGGTTTATTGGATTGGATAAAGATTTTACAGCAATAAGTGGCATGGATGAATGGGATAATTTGCCATTGTCAGCCTCGCCAAAATCTGAGATGAGCCACGCGTTTTTTCCCGATGCGCTAATATCAGTTTAGCTTTAATTGCTCATGATATGAGTCCCTAGTTTTTCCAGCAATTAAACCCTGCCGTAAAAGTTGTTTTGCATAAAAGGAAAAGAGAATACTACGGACGGTGTTTACCAAACTTGAGAGTGAATTCCTCCTCCAACTCCTCCTTCTCCGTTGTAATCTGCTCTCTGTGGTCCTGCACTTTGGACGGAAATACAACTCCAAATGGTGAGCACAAAAAATAGTGGGAAAGACACAAATAAATTTTGTTTTTATTCTTTGCAAAAACTGATAGAAATCTTTAGTGCCCCTTCCCCAAAGGAGTTTCTCCTTGATCACTAGATCCAGACTAAAACCTGTGTCGCAAAAATCCAAGTTGGTTAATTAAGATTTTCTGTGTGTTTGCTCATGGTTCCTGGGATGTACACAAAGTCACAGCACAATTTGAATTAATTAAATGAGCCACCGACATACAGCCCAACTCTTGTAACTCGTAATAGCCTACGTATACAAAACTTTTCCGTCTAGTAAGGTCCCATGCTAAAAAAAAATCTGCTAATTCAAGACCATCTCAAAAAAATCCGTGTTACATATCACGAATCACACCTGCGAATCACTCATTAGGTATCTATTTAAAACCTGCTTCGCTAAAACAATAGACATTCAAGGGAGGAGGGAGTTATTCAAGCGGAAAAATTTTATTCCAAGCCATGATGACAATCGGGACTAGTGGAACAGAGTAAATCTGCAATTAAAATTATTCCTGAGTATAAAACGGTACATTTTTGGAGTTGCGAGTAGGTAATAATAATAATAAGTAACAAGTAAGAGCGAGTAATGCATATATAGTTTTTTCTGGTGGATGGGGGTGGTGGTGGTGGTGATGGTGGTGATGGTGGTGGCACTAGCTAAATGAAATGGAAATATTCATATAATGCGACAAGTGCATAGGTACATAATACATACGTAATGTCAGTCAGGTTGTTTACCAAGTGCAGTCACAGCAGCCCATCATGATGATCGCGGTGTGATTACGAGAGAGTGGTGACACCGAATACGTAATATTTTAGAGGACTTAAAGAGGAATGGTGTTGGTGAGGATGGTATAAGTATATGCTCATAATGTCCCAAGCATATCTAATTGTTGAGGGGATTAGGATGCGTAGTTGCGGGCCTAGGTTAAAACACACACTTGTTATTATGGTGCTGCTGCTAACAATGCAATGTCATAATGAGAGACAGCAACCTAGAGCAATGTTAATTTTACAGAGCAAACAAAAAACAAACTCGGTGTAATGACGAATATGACGCTTGGTTGCTTCCTTGATTTGTTGGTTTGAGCCGAAAAATAAGAAAACTTTCTGGTTGACGAGTATAGTAATTTAAGTTATAAGTTATGAGGGTAATTATCACTTATTGGGATGACCGTGCATTCAAATTCAAGTCGAAAGAGTCATGAGCTGAGCACATAATATAGTAATTCCAAACTATTGTTTTACCGAGACCGAGTGCATGGCCTAATGAATGATTTAGTTTGAAATAGTCAGTTGTTGCATTGGTTGAAAGTGAATTTTGACAGGCAGACACCAAAAAATGGGATCAAGACCGCATGCATAACCGGATAAAATGAATGGAAAACATTTGCAAATCTAAAGCAAGGAGGGTGTTGTGGTGCGCTGTTGTAATCCAAGCTGCTGGTGTTTTTAATTATCCTCAATATTTACTTTACTCACGCGGTCGTTCCAAAGGTGAGAAAATTATCATTGCGGGCTTGTAATTAAAATTTGCGTATTTCGTCCCAGCCCGAGCAGATCTGTTTCTCCTAGTGATTCTCTCAATTAGCAGCGCTGCTGCAACTTGACAGCAGGGATGACGATATTGAGTGGTATCGAGAGTTAAACTTATTGGACCAGATAGGACGTCTGCCTTTCAAAAATGATTCTCCCCAGATTTATTTTATTAGGTTCAGGGTTCAGTAAAGTAAAGTAAACAGGAGGTGGTGGTGGTATGGTGGGAAGAAGAGTGGTATCAGTTTGGGAACTTTTCTGTCGTCTCTAATAGACGCTAATTGCTGGAATGGGAATGGATGACCAATATTTATGATCCTAGTTGCGTAGCACATTCGGCTTGGTCGGTAAAGGACCATATTATACAGAGCAGACCACAACTTTTCACGGAATTTAGAATCTTAGAATTTTATCTTAACAAACGACGACGGGGGCAGAATTTCTTAAAATCCCGTATATAACTACCTATAGCAGGTTGATAGTTAGTGAATGAGATACGTAGTTCCTTATTGTTACATTACACTTCCAAATTCCAACTCTGTAAGTATGACGTTAGGTTAGATATTATTAGGTGAGTACTACTGACTCCATGTGCTTAGGAATTAATATTTTGAAGTGGTCTCCGTCATGAAAAATTCATGATGCTCAAGCCTGGGCAAAATCAAGTGACATAATAACGAGTTAACGATCAGACTCACAGGTTGGGACAGCTTTTTTTCGCTGCTGGAGGAGCTTCAAGAATGTCGCACATTATGTCACCTAACAATTTGTATGGTGCATATGCACTCAACTCAACTCAACTGCTTCGCTCGCTGTGCTTCTAAAATATCTCATCGTCACAGATGTCTTTTAAGCGTATGCCGTTGAATAACTCTCCTTGAGCTATTTTTTGTGCTTGTGGATAAACCGACGTTTTGCAATTTGGCCACGTAAAAACTGGTTCAACTCTCCAAAAATCCCCACGAATACCGGTATGCAATGTACACTGAGGAGGGTGGGGGTGGGGGTTCAAAATAAAGTTGTTGTAACTGCTGTCCTCATTCGCCACATCAAATTCAAAAGCCACTCTCGTTATGAAAATTAGGTTAATAATGATATTGCACAACATGACTTGTGGGAATGCCACATTTAGAACGCGTCGTAACATCATTTGCCAATTTTTATTTTCTGTAATAAAAAAAGTAGCTGGGTGGTGAGGAGAGGAGTCATACGTCAACTGCGCCACCACCAGTTTTAGTCGGAGCCTTACTCGTCGCGTTACCCACGGACACTGAGGATCTCACGTCTTTATGCTTGCTCCACACGGTGGTCGGCTCGCGAGGGGCTGACGAACCCATATTCTGCTCTTGGAAGAACTGCTCCGTGTTTTCCGCCTTGCCCGTTTCCCCGTCTTGAATGCGCACTCCGGATTTCGACACCTGCACCGGGGGCACGATAAACTGGGTGCTGTCGTGGTCAAACCCGGGATCCACCGAGAGGTTCGCTTGAGAGGATAACGTGAACCAGGGGTCCTCCATCATTTTCTCGAGGGGCAGCCTCTTTTCTGGCACCGGCTCCAGCAGGCGGTACATGAAACCTTTAATTTCCGCGCTCACCTTGTCCTTTACCTGGACCCGACGCCAAAATAAAAAGCAGCCCTTAATTAATACAGTTCATTCCGTGGTAGACTGTTATCCCCTCCTCAAATGGAAGCTAATTTACTTTATACGAAATCCTACTTTCGACCTAAACTTCCAATCCCGAGTGATTTGCGCCTCGTAGAGCTTCTTGAGGCTGGAGTCGTCAAAGGGCATCCCCTTGTTGAGCATTATGTAGAGGATGATTGCCAGGGACCACAAGTCGGACAGCCTGGGATCGTACGCAGAGCCCCTAATGATCTCCGGTGCGGCATAACTGACGCTCCCACAGAACGTCTCCGACTTGGGCTCCTTGTCCGGGTGGTAGTAGCGGGCGAACCCAAAGTCGGATATTTTGACATTGTACGCCGCTGTTAGCAGTATGTTCTCACATTTTAGGTCTCTGTGGACAATCTCCCGGTCATGCAAATACTTCAAACCTGGAAAAAACACCCCAATAATAACAATAACATGTCCCACCCAGCAATAAAAACATGCATGCACATAATTAATATTATATCGTTCACGAGTCCGTTTCCAGCGATTGGAATGTTGGATTGGAGGGGGATGCTAACCTTTGACTAGCTGGGAGTACCATTGTCGCGCTTGTTTCTCGTCCACCGCCCCGTTGTTCCGAATGAAATCCAGCAGATCCCCATTTTCGCAGTATTGCATGAACAGAAAGTATTTATTTTTGCGTTGGAGAATGGAGTGGACTCGGATTACGTACGGATGGGTCACTCTGCTCATTATCTCCACCTCCCGCGGGAAAAACTTTACAATGAAATCCTTCGGGGCTTGCGCTCCATTAATTAGTTTGCAGGCGAGACGCTGCTTCTTTTGAGGATTTTTTGGATCCGTATACTCGGCCACGTACACCTGTGCAAACATTCAAAATTGTGGCTGGAGATCGACTTTGGGAACAACGCACTTTCACTTTATAATAATAAAAAGTAATGCCATTGGAAAACGAACGGCGTACTTTGGCATAGGATCCCTCTCCAATCATGGTATCCAGTGTGTAGCCTCGCTTGGAGAGCATGAGCTCGTCGGGTCCTTTGCTGATGCTCATGATGATGATGATCAAAAACTAGTTTTACAAAATAAGAATCAATGTCGATTATTATGATGGTGGTGGTGGGAGGGGGGTTGGGGTGACCATGCTTCGTACTTTTTGGGAGTGCGGAAGCGTAATTTAGAAGTAAAATACCGTGCGAGTATTTAAAACCATGGGGCGGTGCACATGCAGGAAATGGAGCTCAGTTTCCATGGTCGGTCCCATCTCCAAATGGAGAGTTCTCATTGTCAGTTCACTCACGCCCCTGACATACATATTTCTGTAAAAATGTGTTTTGTTTTGTTTTCATCCTCAAGCAGTGTAGTGCTTTGTGAATACCAGAACCCATCCCTCTTGGACAACCTCTCAAAACATTATTGTTTTTAACTCAAGTAACTGACCTTTGATTGAGATTGACGGCAATTCAATTAGTGTGAGAGGAGCGTGACAATTATTATCAATTATGAAATCATCCCTGTTTACTGAATATGGACGGACCACCACTGTATGATTTAGCACTTGTACCCATTTCTTTCCTATATGACCCACTTGGATTTGATCTAACACAGGTCAATAATAATAAAAAATAATAATAATTGTTGGGTGGGCATATAGGTTCACGAAGAAAAGAGTGAAATGATTGTACAAACGCCCCCGTTTGACATTATCGAGTTTTATAACGAAAAACGAATGCGCCCGAATCCCGTGGTGGAGGCGGGGGGCGGAGTCCCAGTTGAATTTGAGCGAGTCATAACCTTTCCAAGTGTCAAAGGAGTGATTATTGCAGGCCAGGATATAACTACAACCTCGGTTTGGTTAGTATCCCCTGCTCCTCCACTAAACTAAACCACTAATAATGTTTAGAATTATAATTGATCCCTTTGAAACTGAAGGGAGTTTCTATTTTGGAGTGGGCACGACAAGAAAGACTCGGCTCACAGCCGTCACGCCGGGGTGGGAATAAGGCTCACTAAAATGCTCAATTCCGCGCAGAAATACATCTGTTGTAAGTGGCGTGTCAGCATCGTTGACAAACACGGAACTGCACTGCACGCACCCCAGTGGCGCTCATGGGAAAAGGCGTGTAAAATCAATGTCGGGGACTCCCACATCAAGCCGGACTTTATCCTTCTCGAGCAACTCATGGAAAATCGGGAGCTGTACATGCCAAACAATGTTATGCATCTGAAGATCGATGTAATATTGTACAGCGACTTTATCAACACTCCGAAGATTTTTGAGAGAAATCGGTTCAAGTGCTCGAGCCCTCTGAGCAAGTCCCTGTGGCCTGACATGCAGTTTGCGGATCTGCAGTTGACGGGAGCAGAGGGAACGGATGTGCCGGCTCATAAGCTCATTTTATCCGGTAAAGTAATCTAGCTTATGGGGAGTTTTAAGGTTTACAATTTACATGCAATAATTCAATGTACTCACTTCAGGAGCCAGTCCGGTCATTCATGGCATGCTTACCACTCTCCCGCCCGGAGGAAAGTTGTCGCTTGAGGATTTAACAGAGCTGGAGCTGCGCCAGCTGCTGGAGCTAATTTACACTGAAACAATTAAGCGCGAGCAGGGACCCGATTTAGAGGAAATTCAGAGACTTTTGGAGATTTCCGGAAAGTATGAAATCAGGGATTTAAGAAAGTACGCGCTGACCAAGGCTTTGTCCTCTTTGCAACTCAACACATTTCCCCAAGTCACGGAATTGTTTCAACGCCACCAGAATATGGTGGATCCCATGTACAGGGCAGCCTTGCACGAGTATTTGATGAAGTGAGATTTAAAAAAAAAACCCTATCCGTAATCCGTGCTACTTAAGTGCTTGGTCGGGGTTTGCTAAATGTTAAATGAGTTTGGCTTGGACTGGATTTTAGAAATCAAGGCCAACTTACACAGTCCGCGGAATTCCAGCAGTTTGCCAAGGAGAAAAAGGAGGCATTTTTGTACGTCGCTCTGTATGACAATACGCTGTGATCATTTGTAAGGTGAATAAGTGGATCCAGGTAGTAAACTGATTTAAACTGATTTAGATATTATACATACGTAAAAGTGAATAATGTTGGTTGAAAAAATAGTAATTCTCTGAAAATAAAACTGTGCCCGTTAAAACTTTTGCCTTGCTTTTTAATATTTCTTTCTTTTATTATTATTATTATTATTATGCATTTGTCGTGCGAATCCTTTTTGACACGGAACTCAGCCTTTCCCTGATTGCATGTAAAGAGTAATTGCTGGTACTTCTGGTACGAGGTAGACTGTAGACTTCTCGCTGATTTGCTCCTTTCCTCACGCAAAATATTCCTGATAGACCTAAATCTCATAATATTATGTTAGAAACATTTTTACTCCATCCATAGATCTACTTGCAGATCTCGATTATCAGTTAACTATGTCTTGTATCATACCTTCTAATTTGGGATATTTTCGCTGTATCAGTCGAAAGTTTTTTCGGTGAAGTCCAAATATCCCCAAGAAGACAAAGCCCTGAAGAGAGGTGTACATCCGAACCAGGATAAAGCCCACTCCAGTTGGATTCTCGTACCCGAAAAATATATCAATCGCGCTGACCAACCAGCCCACACCCATGATGGAAAACAACTTGAGGAATAACATTGACCTACACACATGCACATGATGTCAAAATCACGGAATACTTTTCAGCCTCCAAAAAATGACCTGGCGTCAAATGTATAGAATCTTACGATTTTTTAAACTGCCTCCACGTATAATCGGATAGGGTGGGATTGGCAATTGCAGTACTTCGAAAATGCCTAACGATCAAACAGCCCGTTGCAATGAAGACCACCACGTTTACCAAAAGGAGGAGGAGTTGAACCCGAAAGGCGAGTTCCCAAATGGGAGAAGAGCATCGGTAATGGGCGTACTCGAACACGCCGGATATTTCTTGCTCGGCCTTCGTAGGACTTTGAAAAAAATAATTTATTAATTAATGCTTAGTTATTAATTTGTACCCACGTGGAAAGGCTATTTTAGTTAGGCTTGATTTACTTATTCGTGAAGTGCAAGTGTAATCCTACGGCAAATGTAATGAAGGGTATTCCCCAGGCTGCAAATAGATACAAAAAGAGTTCCCTTCTGCTTCGATTTCTCGTAGATCTGAGCTTCCTGATATGCCACAAAATCCAATAAATGACACTAATTACATTTCGAATCGAAGTTGATCAGTTTTTGCTAGTGTTGTAGTACTTACCAGAAAGTGAAAAAACAGTCCATGCTCATGGTACAGCTTGTTCCAGACAGGGCAATTGTGAAATAGTGAGCAACTAATGCTGAGCAAGTGTATTTTTATTACTATTAATAGAGCCAAAGGCCACACTTCTGACACTTTCAATTTCATGTCAATGTTGACATGATGCAACTTAACTTACCATGTATAAAACAGGCTCTTGTCGGTTGAATATGTAGCCCATTCAACTTTGCAAATATTCTCGACCCCTCCATCGCAAAATACATTAAAAAGGAGGCGAAAAATGAAAACTGCGTCCACCCGTGAATACAGTGATGATCCCAAATTAAAAGGTATATGATCATTATAATTAGAAATGAAAGTGCTGAGATCATAAATAGGCATCCGAACAGGAGCCTGATGGCTAACTGTAGTGGTGATAAAACAAGTGTTAATAAAAAACATTTCTTGCAATAGCATCACCACTATTTCTTTGGGTTTTCAAAACAAGTATTTTGGGTTACATATAAATTAAACTTTTGAAGTTGACAAAACACAAGCGCATAATTCCTCTGGTTGTTAATGTCACCGGGATCTGGGTCACCAGACAAGTTCCAGAGTGACACAGAGTCAACACAATATTCTCGTGTGGGTTCCAACCAAATGGGGATTGTCCAAAAGTTCAGTCCCACCACGACCGACCCGCTGGTCAACAGGTTGAACCTGAAGATCGAAGTTGTTGTAATGGATGGGTATTGACCATGATGATATTGATATTATGACATTAATTAATACCACTTTTGGTAGTAGACAAGGCTCAATACTATGATTTTTTTACCAAATGTCAATTCTGTTATCCAGCAAAGTGTAATTGCACGTGGGAAAGCCTACAGACTCAAAGGAGACACTAGCGTTCCCTTCCGCCACTTGTTCGGGTTTACTGTATAAAGTGGGACTCCATGATTCACCGTTCGAGAATCCGCAGTGGAAAGATTTGTTTTGGGAGTCAATCCAAATGAGCTCATCTGACTGGCAACACTTTCGGAAATGAATTGATTTACTCTCGCTCCTACAACGCAATGAACCCGAACATTTTTAATTACGCCAAACGCTAAAATGAAAATGGATTACGAAACCAGTCGGAAATTGTATGCTTCAAAATGTAGTTTTTGTGTTGTATTTACAAATTTGTCTCCAACTTGGTAGCTGTGTTATTCCCTGTGGAGGCAGTGTCGATGTAAAAGTAGTTGAAAATGGATAAACTAGTAGTGGTAGTTGCAGTTGTGAGATGCACGCAAAATATCAAAAGAAACACTTTCATTCTGCCTTGGCCAATAATTCGCAATTTCTCTGAGGAATCATGATGTGATTAGTTGATTAACTTGCTTTCAAGGTAAAATGTGCGCACTTCACACATGTTCTGGGATGGCTCTTCATTGGTGGATCCCAACTCTAGGCAATAATTTGAGACACGCACACGACAGAAATATTTGGAGTAGGTAGGTTTCTTGTCTGACAACAACTTCATTTTACTTGAGACAAAAACTGTACAAGTTGTTGGGTAAGTATTGAGACTATAATTTGTAATTTATCATATTCGGCTTTTTATATACATCTTTGGAAGAAGATTGTATTGTATTGGCTGATATTGTACTTTACATTCTAGTTTTTGTGGGATGTCAAGTCAAGGATTGTTGGTCTTTTTACATATTTCCTCATTCTGACACAGGTTTTCTAAGAAATACAGAATTAAAAATAGCATAGTCCAAGTTTTCTATACAAATACACACACACACTCTCTCTCTGTCTGTCTCTATTATAGTCTAGCATTAAAACTTTTTAGACAAAACAACAACGTATATTCTCTCTATATTTAACATAAATTGTAATTGCCAAAATATAAAATTTCTCAACACGAAGAAGCCTTGACAGTAGGATAGTGCCACGACGGTATTACGGTATGGTATACCTAATATACCTTGCTTGTGTAATGTAATATACATAATTTATATTCATATTTTGTTTACATACATACATTTGTATTAGCATGTTTTATAGCAACTGCGCGCAACAGACGGATTACTCGGGAGTTGTGTGCTTTTGAGGAAGCAGCAGCAAAAATTATTGCGAACACGAATTTTTTATATTAATTTATGATTATAAGCTTCGGTTGACCCTGTTTTTACGGCGGTGAGGAAGTTGAGGGGTGATCGGACATGCGGTTTCCACTTCTGGATGGACAAGTGTCGCTCGCGGTTCCTCCCTGATTACACGCCACGACGCCAAAGTACTCTAAGAAAGGGAAATATTATATATTTTTAAAGGAAATTCGGAAAAAATGTATGAAATGAATGAAATGGGACTTCGGCTCGTACTTCCAATGCGAGGATACTTTTGATTAACTAAAAAGACGTTTTTCTCGTTAAACCCGAAAATGAAGAGGACGGCCAGGAATGGAATGAAGTGGACCATTCGGAAGCAGACGGCGATTGGACTTAGCGGATCTGAACTCCCGAAAAAGTAGTCGAGGGGGATGGAGAGAGAAGTTACCCCCATCACAACTACCAACTTTAAAAACAATGTGACCCTGCAAAAGCAAGAGGTTTTATTTGCAGTTTTTCTTTTCTTTTTTTAAACATCTCTTGAATAGTTGACATCTGTAACTTGAGCGGGGCCCACTTACGATCTCCAAGTGTGCCTCACATTTCTCGCCCTCTTTTTCACAGCATTGAGACCCCTCCTGTGTTTCCAAATGAGGGCTGTGGTGAGTGCAAAAAATAGCAAATTGAGGAGAAACATGATTCCTTGGGTTTGAAACCCTAGTCGGCGAATTGGCGACGAGCATCTTCGGTGTGCAAACGCATAGATGCCTTCCAACCTCGCCATCTCCTCGGTTCTAAATATAAATAGGTAAGCAGACAACTTTCATTACTAAAAAGGTTTTCAAACTGGGAAATTTGAATCAAAATTTAAACTATATTTCAGTGGAGTAAATCAGCGTACGCAGTGGAATGGCTGAAGCTGAACGCTGTGAGGACAACGAGGAAGGGCAGACCCCAGGAAAATATCAGGTAGCAAATCAGTCTTCCTCTGTATCTAGCCACGGTTTTTGATTGTGTCTCCAGCTTCCTACAAATTAAATCACAAAAATTTCGTACAACTCAATTAATCAATAGCCCTCAAAAGCATGCAGGAATCTTTGGGGGCAAGTCAGGATTAATGAACTTACCAAAACATGTAGAACAAATCGAAGCACATTACAGTCCACGTGGTATTCAACGAAAAAAAGAAGTACTGAGCAATTGCAGCTGCAAATAACACGCCGATAAAAAAACATATAGAACAACGGAGTTCCAACCTGGAATCTAAAAACTTGTTGATATATTATTTGTTGTGTTGTGTACCTATAATGACACACGTCGATGTCGTTTCCACATGTAGCGCATTCTGATCCACCAACGTCCTCGTCCCTTCCATCAGCACCACAAAGAATAGGGACACAAAGATGTTAAATTGGGTCCATCCAGCGAGGTTTTGCTTGTCCCAAATGGAGACGTAAATCACCAGCAAAATAAATACGATCCCGGCTGCAGTGACACACATTCCCCCAAACAGCCTCCGATGAAACAACTGCAAACAACAAAGTAAACGGTGAGTCACGTCATGTCACCACACATTTCTTAATAAAATGCAGTTGGGTGCATTTGCATTCTTTAGCCTGGGCTTGAGTCATCATCATCATCATCCTAATTACATCCAATCCAATAAATCCTTTAAAAGCTTACATAATCATCAAAATGGGCAATTTTACAATACAACAGGATTTGGTTTTTGTGATACATCTTGTGCGAGTCAATCTCAGTCGTCGGGGCTCCCGAAGGAGGGTCATGGTCCACGAATTCATCCAAGCAGTATTCGTTATCTTGAACAGGAAGCCACACAGGCTTAAACCAAAACTTGAGACCAATCTCCACAGAGCCGTCTTCCAGCAACATGAACCTAGTTGACAAAACCGAGATAATGGCAACCGACCGACTACATTAAAAATCATTTCACCACGACGAGCATAATATGATATCTTTATCATAACAAACAACTCAGAAGAGACCACTGACACGACACTGACATTCTGGATTTCTTCATTTTTGTGGTTTTGTTTTAAAGCGATAAGTGATGAAACAAGTAAAGTGCCAGGCTATTGACACACAACGCGAGCTCGTCAACGCATTAATTAATATATTATTATTATTATTATATAATATTCTTTTCGACTCATCTTTACCAAATATCTTTGGAATTGTTTAATTGGTGATAGGCGCATTGAGGAAAGCCGTATATGTAGGCAGTGTGGTTGAAATCGGACAACTCCAAGTGCTCCTTGTAGTCTTTGGACGTACTCTCAAAGAGAGCGGGCTCCCACCCCTGTTGCCCTAAAGAAAGAGGAATATATTCGAGTAGAGCATTTAGAATTGGAGCTATCGATGACATAACACAGACCAACCGCAAGTCAAGGATACAACGCACACGTACGATAATAATAATGATAATTATTATTATTGATTTTAAACATTTGCTCATTCTCGACAAATGGTATGCATCGCGTGGCATTGACGGAGGTTGCTTGCTGTGCTGCTGTGCACAATGTGCAAAATTCATTTTACTTACTGGAAGTAGGAGTTATAGCTTCGCAGGCATAGTGGGTCCTCCCATCCTCGTCCACAATCATGCTCAAGCCTCTCATCAGCATCGCAACACTTTCTAATGGTAATCCCAGGTTTGGCATTGGCGCACACCTCAATCTGCAACCTGTCGTCTCCAGCTCCACCACTGTGGGAAAGGAAGTGTACAGCTATTTTAAAAATTCCGTAATTGCCTATATTCTGGTTGTTCTCGCTTCTTTTTTCCCGCTTACTTACCTTCGTACGCAAAACTGGTTCTTTCCAAATTTCTTCGCTGACAGGGTCAACTCCCCGAAGGATTCCCCCTCGTAAAAGGCTTGGGTAGTGATATCCAAGGGGAGCACCGAGGATTTGGGACAGGCGAGAAGTATGCTGCGGATATGAAATAACCTAACATTTATGCAAGTCCAAATGAAAATCGGGCGAATATTTGTTGGGGAATCCCGTCTACCTGCTTGGCTTGGCATTTGACGAGCTGCGAGCTATAGTATCGTTGTAGCACTTGTACTTTTCTATCTGTGCCATCAGCAGAGATTTGTTGAGTGCGGATGTAGTTTTCTCATTATATGCCCCAAACACACACGCGTCGAATATTGTTATCAAGGTGAGGAGGACCCGTATGCGCATGCATAGTCTGCACGTTCTACAAATCCAGGCCATCTTGCTATCCACAAAAACTTGGAAGTAATGAGCGAAGGACTGCTAAAATCTACCGGAATTTGAAAATTTTAAAAGTTGCTGCTTAACATATTCGAGAAACTATACACTACTGCAGCGTCACTTCACTTTATTTCCGTCGTCGTCGACCGACACCCTGTTCCACTCTAATGAGGGCTATGCTAATTAGCGAAATTTCTGGGTAAAATCATAGTTCCTCTTGTGTTTCCCACTTTTGCTACCTCAGCAGAGGGAGGGGAACACCACACTTAAGTTGGGCTTACTTACTTGCACAACAACACAACGTCAGATCCCAACTGAGACTTACAAGCGAGTAAATAGTTTGTGCGTGCGCTTGTGCTTCCGTCCTTCCCCACCACACGTAACTTATTTAAACTTGTTCACTTTTTGCCGTTTGGTTTTTCACCCACAACTTTGGTGTCAGTGTGTGCTGGACTGCTGGCTGATACTGCTGACGTGAGTGTGTGTGTGGTTTGTCATTCCATCCATCCATCCAGCAGCATTTGGTTGAGGGATGCATGCAGTATTATGCACCATCCAGCAGAGCAACACTGAAAACACCAGAGAGTGATTACATGCAATGCAAAGCATACAGTAATTAGTGTCTCGCAATGCAATAATCCTTGCGCTTCCTCGAGATTAGGGATAAATGAGCTATTTGTCTCCACTTAATGGAAAGGCGAGCAAACCGAGACTGCGTTGCTGCCTTGCCTTACTTACTCATACAAATCTTCAGCAAGTAATTATGTTGCATTGTATGCCACACACACAATGACACAATACAAAAGAGTTGTTTCAACTTGTTTTTGTGAATATGTATGATATAAACTGGGGATTGCGCTACTACACACAATTGAGAAACACAATTGAACGTGAACACCATCAATCACCACACCGCAGATTGAACTTGTATTTTGGTCAGTTTTCTGTCAACAAAATGTAGTGTGACCTGGACGTCTCAAGACTAGCAATCTGTGGTTCGCTGTGAAGCAAAGCTGTATACGAGTTCACATGTCAGGCCAAAGTTCGACCTGAAGTTTAACGCTCGAACAAGATGTTTGCTGGTGCAATTTTAATCAGTCGGTCTATTAAGACGTAAAAACAAACCGGATAAAAACATAGTTTTGTTTAGTATGATATGATTGAGGATGACATGAGTCACTTGTTTATTCGCCAACTCACAAAGTGTAACTGACAAGGATAGAGTTGGAACTGAGGAGAGTCCTCATGTTCCTGCTAAAAGGATTTCTTCAGAATGCTATAATATTATGCTAGTTGGATGAAGCTGCCAAGATTGCGGTTGGCGATGACAATCATGGTTGGTTGGTGGTATCATTTATATTAAAGATTTATTATTACATAAGGAACGAGTGTATTATAAAAATGTTTGTAGTTGACACTCCGCGAGACAATCGGGTTGGGCATGAAAGGAGTCGAGTGCAGTGAGCAAAGCAAAACCGTAATTCGTAGAACTCATTTATGGATGGCACCATGTTCCTATCGGTCTAAACAAGTGAATGTGATGATAAAGGATTTTTCCCTTGTGACAAATATCTCCCCCATCCCATTCACAGTAGTCTGCAATGTGCATGCAGTAGATCTTAAATTACAATGGCTATGTCAGACACGCAATATAATTATCGCGTTGGCCTACCGAATAATGACCTCTGTGCTGGGAATCCGTCTGTCTGGCCTGATTGAATAATAAAAAGAAATGGCAGATTTAGAAAGAAGTTACGAGCACTGTGCTGTTCCGTGTGTGAGAAGGAACTGAATGGCTGGATGGGTGGTGGGAGCGGAGAGCGGAGCGAAAGTTGCATGCATCACATCTCACATTGCAGATGTCTGTATGGCATGGCCAAAGTTGTCATATCAATGACGTCATTGATGTCTCTATAATTTCGGGACGGGACGTTACAAGACTGCAATTGAAAATTATGGTGAGTGAGCATTATGTTGTTCCAGACCCTTTCTCTTCTTGTAATATGCGGCTGTCGTGATGATGTCAAGAAAAATGTGAGAAAAATGTCAAAGAATTCGAATACCGTCCCGGGCAAAGGGATTCTGCGAAGGAGTGGTTCTGTAAAGAAGGAGGACTTGAAGGATAAATGTGCTCTGCCCACGGTTGGCAACACAGGCCGGCCATCCGCTGACCACGGACATGCTCACTTTGACGAAACCAATATTTTGCAAACTCACCATCCAGGTATACTCTTCCAAAGTAGGATTGTTTGTATGGTCGATAATTTAATTTGGGGGCAAAATCTTGAATACCTATACATATTTCGTTCATGCAAGCAGAGGGGAAGGACTACGGTCACATGAAAATTGACGAACCCCAAACTCCGTACCACGTCTACATGGAGCCGGCCGACGAGGAGGGGCAAGGGCAAGATCGTGCCAAACAGAAACGGGCCAGTGTCGACTACAATAAGGGGAGTGACATTGATCCGGCAACGCTCTCGAAGCAACTGCTCGAGAAGAAAGGGGAGTCGCCAAAGTCGAGTGTTCTCGTGGATGACCAGAGTGATGACTCGGAGACATCGAGAATGAGAGCGTTTAAGGCAAAAAGGGCAGCGCACTATGAGAAAGAGTTTGTGAAACACTCCCAGATCCCTAAGGATGATGACGACGCTTCGATGAAGAGCAAAAAGTAAAAAATTTCAGTCTAGTCTCTCCTCTAATAAAGAGTGTTGACGGAGGTGGTGGACTCGTGTCCTAAATTTTCTAAACAAGACTACCAGTATTGTTATTTTTATTATTACATCAGTTTGTAATTAGTAACCAATCAATCACAATGCTTCATAAACGGGATCATCCACAACAACCACCATCCTGCCATCCGAATCAATTGCGTCATAAGTGGGCACCCATCTTCTCGGGTGAGCATGCTCCAGCCTTCCCGCGCCTACAACCCTACTAGCAAACTCGAGGGATCGTGGGAATGCAGGGTAGTTCAGCCCCTCCCTAAATTCCCGAGGGTCGTCTGTCTGCGGTCGAAACTCGGGTGGAGCCACTTCCAGCCCGCTCGATAGCTCGTTGGTGATTTGAATGATGTAGCTGGCGGCCAGGTAGACAAAAAAGACTCTCACGGGCCACAACAGGCTAAAGTATTTGTGGTACTGGGACACCGCCTGCGTGGTAATTGTCACGATCATTGCGACGCCGAGGATGAAGGTGAGAAAAATCCAGGTAAATAGGAGGCACCTGTTTTTCGAGTTCACTCCAGCGATGAGGAAGAGCTGCGTAAAGAACAAAAAGGAGCCCACGACTGTCACCCAGTGCGTTGCTCTCTCTAAACAAAAATCCGAATGAAGATACCATATTTATTTAGTCGAGTTGGAGTGTTCCCGGATGAACTTGTCACTTGAAGTCTGAGAGAATTTTTAGGGATGAAATGAACTGAATAAGTACCACTTGGCTAGCTAACCCCAGCTTAGTAGAAGTTTTCGGTATTCAGCGTCCGCCTCTGCGTCTTTGGTGCTTGAGCCCGTGCTGGAAAATTAAAATGTAGTGATCTCATCGCATCCTGCTGACATTATCATGTTGAGCAATTAAACTTGTGACATTTGTCACAAGTGATGATGATTTGGTGATAGGGAATAATAAGCCTGGAATGGAGAGTTTACTCACTGTGCTTTAATCTCGTTCAGCACTTCGGGGTCGTGGGTATCCTTGTACCATACCAGGAGTGTGGCAATTGTGGAGAGTAACCAACACAGCTAGGCAGGGTGAAAATCATTACATCAAAAAATGTGATTGGTTAGGCGAATTTTTTATTCTTTTTAAAGAATCAATTAATCATGCTATTGGAATGAAACGGCAAACGGCATTCACCATATCGGCTGCCGCTTCTATTATAAGAATCCTTTTAATATTCCACCGACTTGCAAGGCGTAGAGCCATTTGGCTAAAAGTTGCTACTACCGCACCTACTGCTTTAGTTTCCCACTGAAATCACGCAGCTTCTTTGAGTAACTTGATGAAGGCCAAGGACATGATTACATCCTTGGCCTTAATTGTATTGATTCTGGATTAGGTACCTTTTTCATGCATGTTTATGCTTAATGTTTATAATGGCTAATGGATTTTCAGCTCAAAAAGTTTCTCAGGCAGCCGAATTCACACAAGAAAGCAAGCATATCCACAAAGGTTAAGTTTCCAGTGGGTTCAATAGTTTTTTCCTTTCACTTTTATTGTGTTGCATTTTGCATTGACATTTCATTATCTATCTATCTTGAACAGAGTTTTTGTGATTAAATGAGTTTTTTGTTCTCCATCCTCTTAACACTAACACAAAATCCTATTAGCAGCTATTTATTGTGCACCAGCAGCACACTGTATGTACACTGTCGAGTCGAGAGCTACATTATTATTAGGTACAACTATCACTATCAAGTCTTCCTCAAATTCAAAAAAGTACCACTCTCGTATAATGTCCCTATTAAAAATAGGAGTAATAATAATAATAATAATAAATACGTATGTAGTGTGTGCAACATCAATCATCAAAAATATGCACTCGCTTATAAATACTCGCTAATTTTATTGGTAAGCTAATTGACTTTTTTTTTACCTTGACGCAATTTTATGTGGAAAAAGTCAAGCTGCTGACAAACTAGCTGGCAGGTACATACAAAAATGACACGACACAAAATATTACAATGACATATTCTCTTGCGATTTGCGTAAAATGACACGATGATCCAATGCAGCATGCTCTTCCGAAAGGAAAAGTGCAAAAACTACGGACTAAATAACATTGTGGGATTCCATAAAATCTAGCAATATCTATAATATCAACAATAATTTAAAATTTTAGTGAAGAAAATCTGACGATTGACAATGACTTGTTGAGTGATGTGCCTACGAATCATACCCTATCTAACATTATTACTTTAAGTACAGTCTTAAGGAAGAAAAAATTATATTAAAACACATGGCAAAACACGTCATCATTTCCTTACGCTTCTAAAAACTACGTCTATTACACGGATAGCGAAGATTGGCAATGTTCAAACGTGGACTTGTGTATGTTACCGTAATTTTAGTTGACATTCTAAACTCTAGAAAGAGGAAAGCTAAAGGGGAAGATAATATTCTCTTTTTTTAAAAATGAGAAAAGAAACGTTATATTGATTCCAGAGACGTCCCACCTATTCTTGACGCATGACTATGAACAACTTCGTAAATATGAAGGTACTGCTCCTTAGTTTGTACTGCGCCAGCTCTGTCTTGTCGAATTTTCATTACTATTCGAGGAATGTCGACTTTGTTTTGCGTGTCGTATTCCTTCATAGCGATGTCACAGGCAACAATAGTCCCACTCCTTCCGGTGCCGGGGCTGTCAAAATAGATTGCACAATGAATGACCACTCAGTTTTAACTTTTAACAATTCGATTTACGTGCTTAGTCGATTTTTACCTGCAGTGCACTAAAACGGGGGTGGGCTCCTTCGTGAACTTTCTCGACCTACTTAAAAAGTCGATTGTCATTTTTGGTGAAGCTGGAACACCTTTCTCGGGCCAAGAATGGTACCAGAAGTGAACGACGTCTCGCCTCAGATTTCTCTCCATGTCCTGCACATGCAATAATGGTATCGAGTCGTATATAAAATCCCAATCGTAAATTGCTAACTATAAATAGATTAGATAGTCTGTTTTAATAGACACGTATATTTACTTTCAACACGAGGTACGAGGTTATGCAGTTGTCAGCAATATCTCTCTTCTCGAGAGTTATTTGAAAGTCGCCGTGAAGTTGGCTACAATCTATTGTTTCTGAGCGGGGATAGTATTCTGCGCATTTTGCCTGCAACACAAAGTACATTCCAATTATATAGGGTCATTATGGTCTTAAAATCCCACCCAGGAACTTTTAACGCCACAACTTACAATCCCTGCTTCAGCAAAGTCAGTTAGCATAAAAATGGTTCGGATTTGTTGCTCCCAAACCATTCTCCAGAAGTCTACAACTGTGTCTTCCAATGGTCCCTGGGTAATAATGTACCTCTTCTGATCCCCATTTACCCCCTACAAATTGAAAATACAGGGTTAATGCTTAGCTTAGCCTTGCTTTCCGTGTCACGGAGGAAGAGGTTTCTTTTGCAAGAGTGAGTTGCTTTTGCTTACCCTGACATAATTAGCGTTAATGTAGTCTGAGTTTGGAGTGTCCTCTTGGAAGGTAAGGAGTACCCTGGTGTCCGGCATTGGGATCACGTTTGCATACCTGTTTTTCGTTTCGGCCCCGTTTGGAATGTCGTCGAGGGTAGGACTAACATTGGGAATGGCACGGAATTCAGTTTCGAGCGAACCAGTATCAGTCAAAATGGAGCCCAATGCGGACGCAGATAAAGGCCTGGACGGTGCATTCTGAAAATGGACCAAGGCATGTCACATGTTATGTTGTAGTAGCAGCTAATAAATTCTCAAGGCACAAGAGTACCATTGTATTTTTTGGCTAGTGAGACCGTTGCATGACAAGACTTACTGGGTCGTCAAACGCTGCATTTGTGTACGATCGCTTGGAGCCCCGGAGTCTTTGCTTGCGTCGGAAACTGTTGTAAACGGAAATGTTGTCCAGGCTGTAGTCGTCCAACGTTACCGGGGTGCATCTCTTGGCAAACTTGGTTTGCGATTGACGGTGTCGCATTACCAGCTACGGAAACAATTAGCACAGGTATATTAATACAAAAGTTCAACTTCCTGCCACTTCAAAAATCAATCTATCAACGTATATAAATGTTTTGTCAACTTACTAAGCCAACTCCAAGCACGAACAAGCACACTGCCACAATCGACGCCACTGTGATAGCCACAATAATTCCGGAATTCTCATCAGACGAGTCTTGCGTGGATACAAGATGACTGGCAGTTATCATCCCGACCTTTTTCACCTAAGGGGAACACCAAACAAACCCACAATCAGTCATTAATTAGTTCTTTTTTCTTCTGCTCTTCCATCTCTTCCCATTCCCTCCGCCTCCACCAGTGCAAGTCCATTTAAGGTGGAAAACTGGAAAGTACAAAAGAGTGTGCTGCTAATCTTTATATAAACCCACTACTCAAGGCTTTTCTCTCTCTCACTCTCTTCCTACATGTTCTGAATCCTAATACTCATTTCACTCTCAAATTCTATGTTACCGTTCCTCTCAAGGTCTATCATGACCTTTATGTCTACTCAAAAAAATCTAATCAGAAGAAAGCTATCATTTTACAAGAGGGATCTAGGATTCGTTGAAGGATACAACAACACGATACAACAATAATTTATGTTACGGATAGAGGAACAGAAAATCAAGTTCGTAATACAAAACAGGTAATAAATAGTAAAAAGTTTGTTATGTGGCACAGAGAGCACGGCACTGACAGCACACACTCCGACGTTGATAAGACATGCAATAAAACATTGACCCATTAAAAAGAGGCAATTTCCTCAGCCGGCAAATCTCGTGCATGGCATTGCATACTCTGAGATCATAATCCACAATCCTTGCACTCACTCGCCATCAACTCGCAGCGTTCAATAAAATCCCCGAGAACAATGAAACTATGTAGCCTTCAGTTGCTTGCTGCCGCTTTAATTTCCCTGCAATGCATCAATTTTTCCCTGTACATTTTCTGCCACCACTTGCACAGGTTTTTGAGTAATTTGCCGGCGAGATGAAAAGCAAAAGTCAAAAAAGTGCCCTTCATCCGCTCATTTCATTTGTATTCTACATCACACAATCCAACATTTACAGTGAAGGTTGTTAAATGGCTCGATCAAATTCAAAAACATCTACAATGATAATATTAGTTGTAATCATTCATCATCAAGCAATTTTAAAGTTGAAAACACAAAAAGGAAAACTTTTCTAAAAAATTTTCATGCGTGACTAGCAAAAGCAGCAAGAAAAATAGTCCGCTGCCCTTGCCCTTACACAGAGATTGAGTGGGAGGTTGCTTTGCTTATTTTTTTTAGCAAAAATCAAAATCATTTTGCATGAAAAAATATTTTATACTCACTGCAAATCTTGCAACATGCTTGCACATACTCGTACTACACAGATTAGCAAATTAGTTTACAACAAGATTGATAGTTATCATCATTATAGAAAGCAAAAAAATTAAGTGCATGATTTTAGCCGATATGCACAAAATTGAAGATTGATTAAAAGACCTTATTTAGCTATTTTTTTACCCTTTTAATAAACATTTCAGAGCTGCCATTGCCGCCACTAAAAGGACCCACTTCCAATGGTTTCGCCTTCGCCGGTGCCATTAGCAGCGCTGGTGTTGTTTGACCTTGATGAATCATTCCACAGTCTGACAAAGGATGAAGTCAAATCTTGATCGTAACTCCCGTTTTTATCGTTCACGTAAAAGTACACTGAAAACAGATTCTCAGCGTTTGAGGAGTTTGCGTTTGAGGTATTGGAACTTGGTTTGAGGGGATCTTCGCTAAAATTCGAGTTTTTGGAGGTGGCAGGTGCCGTTGCCATTTTGGTACTACGGCGAGATCGATTTATCGCTGCCGATTTATTTTGGGTGGAACTTGCGTTCACTAATAATTTATTGGATAGTTCACTGCTTTTGTTCAAGGGTGGTGATGATGAGGTGGTCAAGTTGGAGGCTTCTTTTACAGAGATATCTTTACCAGAGCGGGCGGATTTTGTGTGGTCATCACCCTCTGTGATGGGTTGGGGTGGAGACGTTAAAGGATAAGTACCTTTTGGGGTGGTTACCAGCTTCACGGGTGAAGTTCCAGGGGCTCTGGCTGTAGCTGGAGGTAGAGTAGTAGCAGATGGGGAAGTGCCTGCTGATGAATCTGACTCATTTTGGGATTTGGAAGTGCAACCAGGCTCTGTAAATATTATTATCTGTTCTGGGCCCACTAGCAATAAGTTCCTGTTGAGGAAAAGAGAAAAAGATTTTTTATAGTTAGCAGCATTCCTCATACTCATGCATCATGGTAGCAGCAGTGCATGACAGGATGCCAAGAATCTCATTGATTAGCATTCAAAGATGGAAAAATGACCTTCATTTGGTGATTAAAAAACATGGTGCTAATTTGGAAAAAATAAATACCGCTCCACATTATTACCTACGTATATTCCCAAGATAGTGGTAGTGGTGCACACGCACACGTTTTTTGCTCATTATAATTCGTAGTGTTCAAAGATTAGCACTCTTCATTAGTGTATGGCCACTTATACTGCTGTTTCGTGCGGTGATTAACATCACTTTTGGGTGGAAATTATAAATTCCAGTAAACCATGATCTAAAATGAGATGAGCTTTGAGGTGGAAGAATAATCGTGTTTCGGCATTGCCTATACATACTAAATTTCGGGGCTGCAAAAAATGCGGAAGCACGAAAGCGTCGCTCCTGTAATCCCTGAATCCCTGGGAGCACAATTTTTCAGGGAATTTTTCCTGCTGTTCCGTTTTTCACGTATTTTTCATGTTTTTCCCAGTATTTGTGGGATTTTTTATCCCTGTTTCCCTGTTTTTCATGGATTTTAATTGAATAAACAGAATTAGTCTAACCCTGAAACTCGGCTCAGCTGCAGTTTTTACTTCCGGGACAAAATCCCTTTTTGCAGCCCCGCTTAATTTCGTTATTCCCAAATTTTGGATTAAATCGCATTATTTTGAAAGGTGAAGGTCTGCATAAAGCATAGACGAATTATATTCTTATTACATTAGCTATATGCATACCTATTATAAATATGTCTGTAATGAAGTGCGAGCAGTTTTGATTTTGATATGGACACAACAGCCACAGCCTCGGTATATCATCCAACCAAACATATAGTTTCTTGTGAAGAAAAAGCCTCTGCACATATTTGCTTCAGAGCTTAACACTCTAATTCTCGCCTGATCTAGTTTTCTACAGGCAAACGCTAATAGTATGCATATAGGTAGCCTAACAGAACAGTGCAATATGATTACTCTTTTCTCTATGTAAACATAGGTAATAAGTGGCTAAAAGTTCGGCAGCTCAGACAGCTAAAACACTCTACACTCTAGTGATGTTTCTCTCAAGATCATCGCCTCAGTAGTAATGAATATGTGCCTTTTGGGAATTTGCATTTCTAAACCATTTTTGCAACTTTGAAGCGGAACCGAACAAGACGAGATGATGAGCAAAAATTACTAATTTGAATTTAAATGGGGATAAAATGGACTTTCGAAATGAAATGTAGCGTGGCGTAGAGTGATGCGTGCTACACACTCATAAAAACTAGATGCAACCCTTGTAACAATAATGCTGTGATCCATGATGTTGTGGGGGATTTATGTCGTAAACACTTGCACTTTTACAGGCTGCTAGTTTGTGTAAACATGTGTGAGCAACCCAAAAATGACTTTTTAAATTTTTAGTCTCAATAATTTTTTGTCAATGATGCACGGCTCGTTTGGCAAGGCAAGCTGCGAATGTCATATACGACAAGTCATTACTGCGCGAAACCTTTCCTAAATAAAAAATGACATTTTCTGAGCACATATGTAATCCTAATGATCTCATCTCAAAAGCTCGGCCACAAGTTTTCGCACAATAAACATTTTGCGTGCGGATCCATCCATACTGCACAGTTCAATTTTATCACAGAAAAATCTGAATTGGAACTTTACAACCTTTTTCTGTTTCAACAGCCATCGTTAAGAAAGCACTTAAGGATTTTCCCTACACAATATCGCGAAAAATATCCTTTTTTATTCCCGCTAAACTGCTTGTCTTGTCATCATCATCATGTCATCATCGGAGGCGAGATGGATCGTCAAGTCATTACGAGAGTCATAAAATGGAACCCCCAACAAAAAACGTCCCTTCATTCATTTTTTACCATCCATATTTAAAATGAGTACTACTTTGATAACGCTCGTTTAAATTAGTAGCTCGGTTAGAAAGAAACGAACTGAAAATGTTTTAATAAATAAACAAAAATACCCTTTTTATAAAAGCTTTTATTGTTCCCATTTTGGCTTTTCCAATTTGTGAATATCAGCTAAATTCTAAACTAGAGCAACCGACCGAAGCTATACCTTTAAGGGTGAGTAGATAGGCCAAGGTATGAAAGAAAAATTGCAGTAATAATGTAAATAAAAATTTTCCCAGAATTTGCCCCCATAAATAAAGCTGTGAGTGGCAAGGCATGTAGGCATGTAAATATCAAAAGCTATAAAATTATGAAATAATAGCGTATTAGTCGATGGTATGCTCAAATGTAGTTAAGACACTACGAAACACGATATAAATTGCGATAAATTGCAGTAAACTTTGAAAAGAGGGATAAACATAAAAAGTGCACGGAGTGGCGTTGTTTGTTGGCGTTGCATTGTTGCCAGTAGATGAGCCTCCACCAAAGGGACTCCAACTAGGCGCATTTCCTGGTGCAATTTATGTATACATCACCATATATATATATAGCTCCTTATTAGCTGTTTGTTGTTAAAACCAGTCGGCTATGCTATAATCCTGATGATAAGGATGCTCAGCACGTTTCATACATCACAATGGAATTATTATGAAACAAAAAATGACCTATTCAATCGGACAATTTTCATACAATTCCTTAGCATACTTGTCTACTAGCTAGTTGTAGTGCGAGCGAACAACCTATGGCATATTATAGGGCATAGGGTGAAACAAAAGTTTACATTGTCGCCGATGAACCCACCCAACAATAAGTCACAAAGTAGTAACACTTTATGACAAATATATGCGACATTGCGCATCATATTGCAACTCTGCTAATCAACATTTGACAGTTGCGTTGCGTTACTATTAAACCGTCTCATTAATTACATACTCTAGAAATTCCCTCGCGTCCAACTTGAGCGTGTCGTGATAATAATGTGCAAGTGTGTAGCGTGATAAATAATCTCACCTTCATCATCATCATAATGGAGAATTTTTTATATGTTGTGTTGGAGTAACGCATTAGTGAAGACTTAACAGTTTATGTATGTATTAGTTCAATGATTAAAAATGATGAAACCCATTTGCAATTAAAGAACTTGAATTAAGAAAGCAAAACATTGCAAGTTCATCCAACGATTATTAACCGTAATCGTATATCGCATCGCAGGTGTGCGTGCATGTAGTGTAATGAAACGTGACCAATAATACTCATATAGCCTCTTGTCTAAAATGTCATTCTGCCTCTGGTTCATCATAATAATAATATTTTTGTTCAGCATCGAACTATCCAACATCATTTTATGGGAGAAGCATCCCTTTTGGAATTTAAAATGAGAGATGAAAAGAATCAAGAAATATAATATGGATTCCCCATGTGGCTTACACATGTGTAACAACAACAAAAATTCCATGTAAAACCACAATGCAATGTGTGCAATAAAAAAAAANGCTTACACATGTGTAACAACAACAAAAATTCCATGTAAAACCACAATGCAATGTGTGCAAATAAAAAAAATACGAAATATATATCGTATAAAATAGATGTATAATTTCTCTCAAAGTGATTTTTGTATTGCTTTATGTAGAACCATTATGAGTTGGTTGGTGCAGCAATGAGCAAGCAAACCCATCCATCACCAATGCGGCTTTTCACATAGGTATTAACCAAAAACATGAAAAAAGTCTCCTCTTGAAGATGATGTTTCTCTCTTGTTGGATGGGTGGGATACAATAGCAATGTGTGCAAATAAATTATACTGGTAACCATAAAAATGTGTGGGGTTTTGTTCGTGATTGGATTGGTATTGACAAACCAAATGGTAGACTAGGTAGGTATACAATACAAAATAAAAATACAAAACTTACTTTTGAGTTCCATAAACCGTGACGATCATTTCTTTGAAGCTTTTCAAATGCGAGCAAAACACTGGCTGGGCCAGATCCAAATCCATTTGCACCATGATGGGCACATGAACACTGCCGATGCCAAAAGACTCTCCGATTCCAAATGGGGTTTTATCTGAGGACGGAATGTCTTTAGTCCCCTCTTTTGCAGTGTCATTGGCTGCTTTGTCGAGTCCACCCTCTGGGACGACTTCGCCCTCAGAGTCTTGGTCACCTTTGGCCGTAGTCGTGATAGTACTCGTGGTAGTACTACTCGTCACACCAGTTGAGCTGCTGCCACTCACCACCTCCGGCTTCATTGTTGTTTTGCCAATTGCGTCCAACTGCTGCTTTTTCATTTCCTCCTAGTCCCCTCTTTTGCAGTGTCATTGGCTGCTTTGTCGAGTCCACCCTCTGGGACGACTTCGCCCTCAGACTCTTGGTCACCTTTGGCCGTAGTCGTGATAGTACTCATGGTAGTGGTTGTACTACTCGTCACACCAGTTGAGCTGCTGCCACTCACCACCTCCGGCTTCATTGTTGTTTTGCCAATTGCGTCCAACTGCTGCTTTTTCATTTCCTCCTCGCTAATTTCGTTCTCTTCAGCACTTCCAGGAACACGACTATTATTTCCCATTTGTTGGGTTGGGAATGGTCTTCCTGTGGGAGCAGGTGGTGGTGTTGTTGTTGTGGAGGCTTCTTCAACTTTGGAATTTGGTCCGATTCCAGGTGGTGGATACACATCGATGTCAATTGTGGGAGTGGGCACCCCACCATTCTCCTGGTCCATTGTGACCGGCACTTGAGAGGATGAGGACTTGGTCAGATTCATCAATGTCACCGATTTCAGGCCCAACTCATCCCAAAACTGAGGTGTGGTTGGACTTGCCGTAACGCCTCCTCTCCCCTCCGAAATTGTCGTCATTCCTGAACTGGTCGTCGACTCCTCTTCGTCATCCGGTGGACTATGCTCTGCATTAGAAGGGGATGGATGCACTCTGCCGTGGTGATCCGCACCTGGATGCGGTGGGTGATGATCGTCATCCTCATGATCATGATGACTCATCCCGTCGTGATGCACATCATGATCGGGAAAGTAGTAAGAGTACATTGAAGACGTTGTAAATTCGTAGGAGCTGGAGGAAAAGTGTGGGTGCTCCACTTGAGTGAAGTACACACTTTTAATCCCTTTGGATGAGATCACCGGCGTGGGATGAATATCATGTGGGGCCATCATCATCACAGGTGTTGTCATCCGCTCACTCTCATCCCGCTCGCTGCCCCTTTTATGATTTTCCATCATGACTCCTCCTTGCTCCCTAACCCTGTGGTCACTCTCGTCGTGATGATCACCATCGGGCTCCCCAAAATGAGTTGTTTGAATGCCTGCAGAGGTAACCGCAAAGCGGGCAGTGGATACCTGAACATCCTCCGCAGAGCGAGTAATGTCCGGCGGACTCTGAGCAGAGTTGATTGCTGCTGTCGAGCCGCCGAAAATGGAGGACGGAAGGGCAGGTGTGGGGCGAAGATTGGGATGGCTACCTTTCTCAACGTCGTCCGCACCTGTCCCATCATACTCGTGCTCAGGGTTGTTATCCTTTGCAAAATCCCTGCCATTATTATGCAGTCCACTATCGGCGACACTAGCGGTAGGGCTAATTTGCGGAGTGGCGTGAACAACTGTATGCGTGACAGTAACTGTAACTGGACTTGAATCATGGGAATCCGATTTGATATGCAAATTATTACCACTTCCGTGCTCTACACTCGACACTGCACCTCCATCCGAGTAGTAATCCCGATATCTAGACTCATTCGGTTGGACTTTCCCATCCTTTCCCTCCTCCTCATTAGCCCCACTTTCTGCATTGTACTCTGGCTGTTGGTGGCGAGCCCCGATTGGATGCGGCGTGGGGCTAGCTGAATCCATTGAGAAAAACTCTGTTGTTCCTTGCAACACGTCGTCGCCATCATGATCATGATCATCATGATGGTCATGGTGTGGCTCGTCATTACGATCGAAACCGTAAGCACTAGTCGAAACGCGAAATTCCTCTTTGTACACTCTCCTCGAGGAGAAGAGCTCAGGAGCTTGAGCCACCGGTCCACCGTGGCGAAGGGGATTAATCATGGAGGGTCTCACAATCCCGTGCATGTGCATGTAACTGCTTGCCCCGGAGGCAGCCTCCGCCATTAAGTTGGTAATGTTGTGGATTACTGCGTCAGTTGTCGAAATGCTGATTGCTGGTGTTGCTGGGGCGGCATCAATGCTCGGCCGGGTTGTTACCCGACGAGAAGTGTATTTCCTCCTCACCTTGAACGGTGGCTGAGGTGAGGGGAGAGCATTGACAGGTTTGCTAACAACTTCCTCTCCAGCCGCAGCCCCTGGCCCAGAAGCAAGTAGTGTTGATGATGCCTCATCCAAACCTGACTGAGCATTCTCGGTGGTGGCGGCGCCAGCAGCCTCTGAAATGTTGTTGTTGTTGTAGAGAGACTCATCATGGTCCCGAATGATGATTGGCTTCGGCCGCTTGATTTTCCCATGAGCTGCTGAGCCCGTTCCAAAGCCGAGGATAGCTCGACTCGAGGAGACGGTTCCATTGCTTGAGCTGGTAGTAGTATTACTCTCATCAGGAAAAGGGGTGACTGGAGTGGTCAAGTTGTTGCTTGCACCGGAAGTCGAGGGTGGTGAACTCAGCTTCTGCTGGTCCACTGTCTGCGTAATGTTGCTGCTGTGGAGCAGCAGCTCTTGACTAGCATTCAATAGATTATTCGACTCTGTCGTCGAGTCAGATATTCCCACAGTGGAGAGGAGTGAGTCTGTGGTGCTCCCTGATGGCAGGGGTGGTGGTGGTGGGATCGTCGTCACTTCTGGCACTGTCCCTTCCTCCACATCTGTCATATTGCTGGAGGAGGAGGAGGAGGATGGGGATGAGGTGAGCAACGAGTTGTTGTAAATGGATGACAGGGAAGTGCCCGTGTGATTCAGACTGCCCCTGCCAGGAATCGGGATCTTCTTTCGTTTCACAACGCGACTACTGATGCTACCATTAGAGTGTATCACAGATGCGGTGGGACGAGCAGCTCGGAGCAGCTCTTGTTGACCACTACTATCACCAACTGCATTACTCCTCGAGTAAAACTTGCTACCCGTTAAATCACTGCTGCTACCGCTACTTCCGGACTCGTCGTCAGAGCCACTGTCACTGTCTTTCACTATCCCTATCTCACCTCCTCCACTACTATCAGACTCACTGTTATCATTATTGAGTGGTTGGAGAGTGGTCGTGGGTTCCGACGTGATTGCGTTCAAATCAGATTTTGAGCTGAGCCCCCGAATCCCTATTCGGCTCGCCAGAGTCCTCGCCGCACTCCCCCCACTTTTACCCCCTTTCGTGTACCTCTGTGCAAATTGTTGCTGGCTTGTGGGATTCGGACGCAGGAGGGAGGCGTACGTAGTCGCCTCCACAGACTCCTGTGTGTCTAACGCGTCATCCTCGGGTGGGAAAATCGTGTCCCCGTTCTCGCCAGCCGCAGCACTACTACTATCCCCTTCGCCTGCGGCGTCAGCGTCGGAGAAATATGTATCACTTTCCTCCTTATCCGTACTCACCGAAGCGGAAACGGCGGCCGAGTCGATCTCCTTGTCCGTTGTAGTTGGCAAGGCGTTATCGTCGCCATCTCCTCCTCCGCTCCTCTCGGAGGTGTTAGAGGAGAAGAGGTCTTCCTCGGTTGTGTTGTTGGTCCCGTTGCTCTGCGGTTTCTTCGCACCGTCATCATCATCGTCGTAGCCAGATGAGTTGCTACCTTCAGAGGATTTCGAGGATGACGACCAAGCGAGGGATTTCGAGAGGAATCTCGGCACAGAGTCAGATGACGACACGGGGATGCTACTGTGCCGTTTCAGCAGCGTGGATGGACTAACAGCAGTTGACTGTGATGGACTACCCTCAGGGGTTGTTGTTAGCTCATCCACTTGGTTAGATAGCTGGGGATGCAGAGTTGTTTCGGAGAGGTCTGGCAAGAATGGCGAAATTGTTGTTGTTACCTCTGATACCACTACTGGTGCGGATGACGGCGCGCTTGTTGATGGTTCTGTCCCATTTTGAATTGACGATGATGGGGATGACGAAACAGGTGTTAAAAGTGGTCCAAGTACGGCCACGAGTAGCACCGTAAGGACGCTCACTGAAGCCGTCCGAAACATTGCTAAAAAACGAGTAATGAAGCATACGACATCGGTTAATTAAGTAAGTCTATATATAAATCATCACAAAACGAAGTAGTTTGTTTTCATTTAAATGATCATCGCAGAGCGCAACGCTGTTCTCATGTGTCGTTTTTCGTTTTTTGTTTAGAAAAAACGGTCAGCATCATTATTTTGAGTGTTTGCGGTCGGTCGGTTGATTTCTAGCGGATTTACGACTTGTATAAAAAATGATTGCTATATAATCTCTATTTACATTACATACGGATCCCGTTGTTTGTGTAATCATCATTCATCATATCATACTGCATAACGCTTAACCTGCCTATTTTGCAAAATTGCAAACCTGCTGGTTTCTCTCTATGCACAATGCTGCATACAAATACCTACAAGTATGTATAATAAAGATGGTCCGCCACATATTATTTAAAATATTAGTAGAGAACGCAACGGTACAATGTAGAACATGCAGTGCAGTGGAGCAAGTTGGGGATTTTTCGTCTGCTTTAATTAGCGGAGAACTGGCCCGAGGGTGGTGATGGACTAATTATCACCACGTAACACCAGATTACACTCAGCCTTTTAATTAGTATTCTGCGAAACTCCAAATTGTCTTCCGCTGAGCGTTGCACGCGCAGTGCGTGCTTGTAATTACCAAAAGAGTCGTACTATCCAAGCTTTAAAACATTTAGTCAAACCGTATTCTTATTGCTGTGTATTATAGTACTATAATAGTGCGGTCGTTAAAGAGCTGATGTGCACGTATAGGTATACAACGTCAATGACTCATTTAATCCTAAACACACTTGTCATTAAAAATGACACACTGTTGATTTGTCACAGTCTTCCTTGCTTTGCAGTTACAAGCTTCATTTACTTTTAAGGAAACTGAAATGAAATATGGAATGGAAATACAAAAAAGTATTTTACACATCGCATCAACACACACACCCGACCATTTCCTATCATTCCTTTCGGAATTCTTTTTTTTTTACAAATTACAAGTTGTCAAACAGGCGTCACTCAACCCGTCGTTGAAAGACGGAAGTTCCATTTTTTCCCTAAAATCAAATGGCAACTTCGTGTCGAGCCTTTTAGTCTTTTTCAAAAGTCATATACGAAGCTCAGGTGTGTGTTCGAATAATATATCTGTCCTGAAATAGGACAATTTTGTTCATGTAATAAACCCTTTCAGAGTGTATTTTTGTGAGCATGCTCGCCCTGCAATTCATCTACCTACCTATATTATATTATGAATTGCACATAGATATAAAAGAGAACGCTGCCTTGTTGTTGTCATTTACTTGTAAATGCTCTATGATGAAAAACACCATGCACATGAAATATGTGGCAAGCCTAATAATGAATCGCTGTTTGTGGGTCATGTCACTCTATGTGTTAATTGAATTAGGAGAAAAAACATTTACATTCTCAGTTCCCTTGTAGCAAGCCCACGATGTGGGTATTTACAAACGCAAATCATGCTCAGCATGACAAACGTTAGGTATGTCACGTTCGCGTACGTCATCTTGCACTTCCTACTTTATGGCATTCCTCCCTTGCCAAATAAAAATGGTGGCCTTTGCACATCACCAGACAGAGGTTGTATTTGCAAGGCACTGCACAGGCAAATGCTACCTGTGCTGTGCTGCTTTTCGATTGAATCCCCTTTTACACGAGTGTCAGTGTGTCACCCAGTTTTAACTGGAACAAAAAAATACCTCCGTCGCGTTCGCTAGTTGAAAGTGGAATTTCCCTTTTCATGTTCCAGAAACACTCTACTCCTATAAAAATGAAGTGTGTCCCTGTGGCCGAAGCAGGGGAAGGAAGGCACACATAAAAGCATATTGACACAAAGAGAAGTGCAGTAATTAATGGGATTTTTATTGCCTCCAGGAACGGAACGGAATAATGTGAAGTGAAGTGATTTCACAAACTTTACTAATAATACATGTTTCGCTGAAATGAAGCAATTAAATGTTGAAATTACATTTAAAACCACGGTTTTAGTACACCAATGAAACTTTATACGCGTTTTATTTTTTATATGCATAACCAACTGTAACAAATTTTCAATGAGCATATTATTTCAGCCATTGAACAGTCATACTACCCATTTCACTTTCCATTTTTCTTCTCTATTTTCTAAAACCCTTATTCAATCCGCATGGTGAATTGTGAATTCGATTACAGAAAAGTCACGTCACATCCCTTTTCTCGTCTCATTACATCTAGACACACACGTGGAATGTGAGCTACTGATGATGGCAATTTAGACTGAACTCAAAGAATGAATGAATGAATGATTTTACCTGCAACAAACGGCTTTCTCATTTTGATTAAGATTCTTATCAGGTGACGAACCACTCTCGAAAATGTAATTTGATGATATTAGCTCGTCGTCGTGTAAGTCCTCGAGGGACCGCGATGCATTTTCTCAAACAATAATATGTACTTTTTTGTGCTGCTGCTGCTGCTGGTTGTGCCCTCCCTCAAACAATAACACGAGTCTCACCCCTAAACACTTGCTCTCTGTCATTGCACCTACCTGTCTCACTCACTAAACTCCACTTGGGAAAAATACTTAAGGTTCCTGCAGCAGAGACGCACAATTGTTTAGTGAAGTTGTAGTTTTGTAACATGTCAAAATGAAAATGCCAGCACGCACTAACGAAATTCATTTGTTTTGACGATTCTCTCTGTCTGTAATTAGCACATTCTTTCGAAAAAAATTTCAAGACAAAACAATAACACGATGTATTTACCTTCCAAACGAACAGGATTGGGATTGGACACGAATCAAATTTTTATTCGATATTTTTCTGCAGATATGAAGTAATACGACATCTAATTTATCAAGAAAAAATTCCATGATGATTATTCGCTGTGCAACATTAATGATATGATGAGCGAGTAGTATGTATAGTAGTAAATCACGTAGTGGTGCATTCCAATTGTGTTCGGTCGGATTGTGTTTAGTACACCAAACAGCATAGCACACAACTATTAACTCTTGCGCATTTAAGCTGTCTGAGCGTGATAAAAGGATTTTTTTTTGAAAATTCTCAATTAAGGGGATTCACCACACAAAAAAATGTGCACTGTGGCACTGTGCAACAGCCCATCACTCTCACACAACAAAAGTCTCACAACACAACACACAGTCATTTTCTTCATATTAGTTTTATTCCATGAAACAATAGAATGAAAAGTTCGCTTCCTTGTTTGGAGTAGGCAGCGAGAGCAGAGGCTGAAGAGATGCGAGAATGCGTTACAATCAGAGAGCATAAAAGTTGCATTGAGTTCTACATTAATGCCTCAATGTGATAACAAGCCAATGGGTAATGATACGGTTGGGCTTTAATGATGTCTCCTCTAACTGGCTTCGATGTTGAATGTATGACGAAAGTGATCTTGTCGCGCTTCTGTAAATTCCTCATCTCAAAAGGAACAAGCGGCGGGTAATGAGATGACATGTTTACTCTGTGTACTTATTTTATTCTAATATAAATTGGACCAGCAATTAAATCAAGTTTAAGTTTAGTTGGGATAACCCGGATCAGGAAAAATGTAATAAGTATAACAACACCACGTTCAGTTTCTATTGGCACTTTTCATAGCGGTCGGTCACACGAGCTATTCTTACTCACTTGTTGTTTCCTGCGTGCCCAGTTAGCTATACCTTTGCCGTATATTCACACGACACTCACTCACCTAACTTGAAGGATTTCCGTTAGCTCATCGCTCATTGCGTTATTTCTCCCGAAATTGTTATGATTCAACCCGAAAATATAGATTTTCCTCTCGCTTCTTGACCATTTAAATTCTTTCAATTGCACGCACGCAGTGTATATATACCTGTACTTTTCAAAGCATTCCCATCCTCCCATCCTCTCCTCCTCCTTCTCCTCCTGCCTAACTGTTTATATTATATTTGAAACTGAAACTGCATTCCGATCTCGACGAAAACGAGAGGGGATTTGCAAGTCTGCCTGTGGAGCAGGAGCAGAAGAGCAGGTACAGCTATCTTTACTTTGTAGACTGCTGTTGTGGGGAATACCTAACCAAATATCCTGTTGCTTTTTTTGAACATCTCGCATGCAAACACGGAATTTTTTTGTTCATTGAAAGCCCCAAGTATGTAACTGGTGCAGATGTAACAAAGGGTTTAGTAAAATAGAAAAGTGCGCATATGTGTGTTATGAGAGCTTTAGTTAGTGTGTGTGTAGTTCCAAGGATAATTTTTCCTATAACAATGCATCCTGCATCTTTTATCTAAATGGAAGCATCCTCCTATCATAGGAGGGCAATCAGGATTTTATTTTAATGTTACTTACTGTTGTTGATTCTATAGTAAGTAGATAATAGCATGCGTGGAATACCCAAAGTCAGCTAATTCAGTCTATTCATCCTTGTTGGCAAGCTCTCGTTTTTCCTCTAAACCATCACAATCCATGAAGTGGAGATAGATATCGTGAGTAGTAGCCTAGTAGGAGCGTCGTGTAAAGTGTAAAGTTATAGCACGTGAACACTTAATTGAGAGAGAGAGGTATGTACCGAAATGGCATTATGCTATATCATCCCATAAATCCTAACTAGGTATTATAGAACGCTTCTTCATTTTTGAAACGGTTTGTTTTTCGGTTGGTGCGTATGGCCAATTGAATTGATTGAGCTTGAGGATTTGAAGAAACTCAAGCCTTTTGCTAAAACTCACACAGACTCAGCGTGCATCGCATCCTTCATTTACATGACATAAACCAGTTACAACAACAGTGTTTTAGCGAGACTGACTCTCGACTGCGAGTGCATCAGAAATGAGAAAGGGTTACAAGATTAGATTCCCCATGAAAACAGGGAAAGGGGCAGAAACTACCTAACTGATGTTGCTGCTTGCTCAATGATGATAATAATGATGATCGCCATTTGCAAGTTGTACATCTGCAAGTCTGCTGAGCGAGCCCACCTATCGTTTTACATACACCAGAGAATAAAGAATATAATATGGAGATGTGATACAGGCGTAATCTACAATGCATCATCCCTCATCTCAATCTCTTCTTCATTCAGCAATGCACCTAATATTATACACACAACAGCATCATCATCAAAGCATACCTTTACGAACGACTTATATGCACATTCCAAACCTTGCAGCTGTTTTTTGAGGCTAAAGCTGTGAACGTTCTGAAGCGCTTACTCCCTCAAGAAGACTTTTAAAGTTTTGCTTTTGTTGCATGTCTGCTGTTTTACCACTGCACAATCGGTTGTAGAATCTGCTGCATTAGGGATATCTCCATATTTTAACGAAGCCTCGAAATACCTTCACCGTTCGCTGCTCACTCACTCACATACTACGTCACAATTGGATGAGTTGCGTTAGTGGGGAAGTAAGTATACACAGACAGATAATAATAAAACCTACGCGCAGAAAAATATTATACAGCTTTGCAGAGTTAGTAGTCTTCTAATGTATACTTGAGCACTTTAGCATGGTGCAAATACTGCAAATAATTCTTTACGAGCGGAGAGAGCCCCTACATATAAGGTACATTGGTATTTTGAAAGGTTTTGTGTTACCTAAATAAATGTTATATACACAACACGACTATTTTTGAGTAACAAAATCCCCGTGATCCATTACAAATGCCCACGTAATAGGCCATTCTAATCCGGATATTATGAGCGTTTTTGCAACCTTCAGCTGACTGAAGTTTTGATCAACTTCAGAGCAACCCCTTTCATCCCGACGAGTGCATATATAGTAGTATATTTTGCGTTGACGCGAATCAACTGGCGTCATTTAAATAGTTGCCCAACAACTTTGAACTGAATCCGTATAGCTGCTCCGCTTGCCGTCTGCTCTCTCTACTTCTGATCAGATAGACCCTGCCTGCTGCTAAATACAATTGGCTATTGACTCCAATTATTGCAACACATATCCTAATTGAAATTTATTATAACTGAATGTAGGTGTCTCGTTACTAGTTAGTGTCAGCAGAAGGACAAAACTCCGAAAATTGAAGGGTTTGATTTTTTTTTGAGGTTGAAGTGACAACAATTCAGCTATTATTATTGTAGGATTTCTTCATCTCTTCATCATTTAAGGATAAAGTAGGCTGTCAACTGAGTCCCTTTACGACTACAATGACGAATTAGGTCTTACAGCATTAAGACATCATCCCAAATACTCCATTGATCATTGGATTAAAATTTACGAGTAATTGTTGGTTTTGCGCTGAAAATTTTATGGCTTACGAATTTTTTCAGTGTGGGTTCGCCTCACCGCATCATATTCATCATTCTTCGTATATACCTATACATCTTCTTTAACACTTATTCATTTTTAAAAAATCAATTCTTTGCACAGCGTTGTTACATATAGGTAGATTGCAAGCACGCACACTCACACACACACAGTTTATATGCTGTAAACAGTCTTTTTTTTTAAATCTCAACCAGATAGAATGAATATAGTTAGATGGAGGAACACGTATATATTTAGTTTATATAGTTTTCCTTTTTGATAAAACAAAATTAGGTCGAAAAAACTGAAAGGTATAAATTCAATCCACTATGCTGCTGCTTTACTACTCCTTTTATTAACATCTCATCCCACCATCATTTTTCCTAGTTTTTACTCATTCTCTGTTGTAGAAAGACAGAAAGTCTCAATAAATTCATTTTTAATGGGAAAAACGACGATGAACAAGATGATGAGGCGCAAATACAAGGCACACCACATGGATAAAAATACATATATAGGTAATGCCCAATGCGAAATCCCATAGAATACCTTCTTGACTTATCTATCATGATGATGATGATGATGATGCTCCCTTTAATATAGGTCCCACGTAGCTTTTGCCGTGTGTTATTGCGCTTTTGTAATCCAATCTTGTGTTTTCGCGTAGGGCGCACTTAAAGAGAGATTTTCCCCGTGCTCTTGTCCATTATACAAGACTATAGTTGGTTTGTTTCTGATTCGTGCTAATCATCAGGGATTTTCAAAATGGGAGAGAGTTTTTTCCTTTAGTATTGGCTCACTCTTTGTGAGCTATGATTGGCTGCAAGATGTGAGCTCTGAAGAGAGAGAGAGAGAGACATCGAGAAAAAAGTGTAATGAAGTTGACCTGACGCTTTTTGTCCTCCATCGTCAGGAATGTAATGGAAATCGGCAAAATCTTTTGTTGTTGCAACAAGGTGCAAGGTGAGTTGATAGTTTGATGTGCATCGCAAATTTCCTAAGTCAAGCGATACATGCGCATTAAAGTACCATAATCGGTTTGCAAACTCTCAGTCAGTCTCAACAAAAACTTCTTTTTTAACGGTGACGTTATGAGCGTCTCAGGGAAAATGATGAGGTGGTCGAGTTGGATTTTTTCGTCTTCTTGCCGGATGATCACGATGATGGTGAGGTTGTGCAAAAAATCACAAGACATTAAAAAAGGGATCCCTAATAATAATAATACTCATTCAACGGCTGACTTTCATGAGGATGGATCCTGCCTTCGCCCTTCTTTTCTCATTATATTTTTTTAGTACACTGATTGACTCAAAAATTGAAATCTTGTGAGCGCACAAGGTAAGCGATTTTATTACTGCAGTTTTGTTGCACCACCACCACCGCGTTAAACCAAGTCTGAGGAAGTTTGAAGATGCTGATGATGAGTGGTTACACTGCATTATATGGATTCATAATTTTTTTTATTGTAGGTACCGTATCCTCAGCGTATTATGAATATTTTTCATCGGCCACATTCACACCATTTTACCACCACACCACTTCCCGCATGCATAGATTACTTTGGTGGTGGTTCACACATGAGCACCGCCTTAGGAACAAATTTGAACATTCTTTTCTAGAATTTTTTTGTGTGCAAAATCATCTGAGACGGTGTATCGTATGAATATCATTCAAACAACTTCATTTCCGGACCAAAGGATAAGATAATTGCGAGGTAAAAAATCCACATGTGCCTACATATTTTAACCTTCTCAGCCACATTTGGCAATAATTTCGCTTCGCATGGTGGACTTGAAACAATCTGTACGGTGGAAATGCAAAAAACGTTTTTGAAAGAGACACTTAAATTATGACATTTTATGAACACGAGAAATCCATAAACAATCCATTGTCACTACATTCAAGATTGCCCTAACAATAAATTTAAGCACATCCCTTCGTTCGAGGAGAGAGGCGTGGCCATTATCTTTTTACTACCTACAATACGCTACGCAGAAATTCTCCATGCATAATTTCTTGTAAAAAGGAGCAAAAACTCACTTTTGCAGCTTGTGTGTGGTACACGTCGTAAGTGGTCATCTGAAAGTCAGATTGAGTCGAGCAACAACCAAAAAAAAAATCTAATGTGATCACCGTGAAGATCAGATCAAGATACTGCCATAAATACATGCGTTGCTCTTAATTCAATGAGAAGTTGAACATGCGAAGTTGTCGTAAATATTATGTGCTCAACTTGCCTTTCTTTTCTGCGAAGTACACATATCAACCTAGAATTACAAAAAAAACTAAATATCGCTTATTCTTTCAATCGAGAACACATTATGATCTTTATACATTCTGTGATCTTGATCCAATGAGGCGACATAGGCACATACAATAAAACTGCGATGCATATAAGCTCCAAATATCACGTTACGTTGTTGTCAGCTCACTCACTCACAGGGTCATGTCAGTGAAAATGTATCTCTTGTTTGCAATGCGTTAACAACAACACATCTATATAGTTATTGTTATTATGCTACACTGACTAATATTTCCCTAATATTAGACCCACATACATCATCCCCTCTAGTGCACATTTTTACCTTTTCATTAGCTAAACTGACCGAGTCTGTTGCCAGTATGCACAATAATAACAACTGGGTCTTACTTAAGCATCAGGCTCAGGGTGGTGTTGGTATTCCCTGTGCGAGATGCAAATTTTGGTACTTATATGTGCATTCAAATCTTCACACAAGAGCCACTTCAGCGAGCATATATACTATTCTTATTCTATGAGCCACTTAAGTCTCCACTCAAAGAAAAGACGAATATTCATACTGAATGAATATATATTACGTGTTAATCATAGTTGTCTATTGTCTGCACAACCTGTAGTTACCTATGTATACGAAAGGAATACGAACGTATAAAGAACGTGACTTGAGAACTTTGATTTTTGCCTTGCACGGTCAATTTAAAAACCCGTAGTATTGCAGAGTCTACAGTCGTCGTTGTCGTCGTCACTGCATGGCTGGTTGGACGGACAGGAGAGTAGAGTAGATATGAGCATCCAACGTTTGTTTGTGCATCCTATTCATGCTTGCTTGCTGTGAAAACTTTTTTAGACTGTCATTATGATAATGTAGAATTTTTGCATGGGACTGGTTGGTGCTGAAGCAGGATACACAAAAAAATAGCCTCTAACCGTATTCTTCATAATATATATATTTTTCTCCGTACCTACACAGTGTATTCCGTCGTACCAGCAGCACAAAAGCAAGTTTTTTGTTGGTAATAAATAATAGGAGACCACTGGTTGCATACCTGGTGAGCATTGCATATGTTAAAATAATAAAAAATTTGTGTACATATGATAATGGGTCCTTATTGCTAGGCTTAGCTTAGCGCACAGACTTGACCTTCATGAGGAGCCACACTGTGCGAAACACTGCGTTCCTTTATTTTTTCCTTATTGTCAAGCACTCCCCGACCGAGTTAGCGTCGTACCACATTCAAAATAATGCAATAATGTTTTCAACGCACAGGACGACGGTTTGCACATTTTCGTTAATCTAGTGAGTGCGATGTACACTAATCTGAAGATGATTGTGCCTGTTTGTAACGTACGTCCAGATCCATCCATGTACACTATTTGTCACGCTGCAAAAAGTCTTCCTAGTCTCTTAAGCCAGGGTTTTAAATTGGTAAAACAGGTTTTTGTTCTGTTTCTTTGTGAATAAAAAAAATTATCCCGTACCGTCATGAATTTTTTGAGACGAGATGAGATGAGCGCTCAAAAAACAGATGAGTAGTATGAATGATTTTCAAGGAAGACAGTTCTGATGCAAGAGCTATGAATGCTTATTTTGAAAGGAAAATGCCATTTATGACAAAATATGAAAAGAAAAAGAGTGTGTGTGTGTTCATTGAGAAGTTCCACCATAAAAATTCCTTTGTGTATGAATCAACTCAAAACTTATGGATTATAATGTCGTGCATTGTGTAGTAAAGAAAAATCAAAGGAACGCGGTATGCATCATTGCGTATCCAGTTCGTCTCGTCGTATTTCATATCTCTCATCGCACAACTCTTCCCAGAATGATTGAAATTGTGCTATAAAAACGAGTTCCTAGAGGCTAATCAAGCAATAATAATAACAATCACCACAAAATTTTGATTTTACAAGAGTCAGGCCTTAATGAATAGGCCAGGCAGGCGAGTGAATTCTTGCAAAATTTTTATTTTCCTTTCCTGAGAACAAACAATAAGAGAAAAATGCTACATTTGTATTTTGTGTGAGTGACTGCTGATGATGATGCACTCCTGATCCACACTCCCATCATCATTCCCATCAGGAGCCCTGCATCTCGACTGGTGAAGCACCTATTATTATCGTCCTGTATGTGTGGAGCTACAAGGAAGCGCCTCATTACTATTGGATTAGTTATGCATGCAACTGCAACGTTTTAACGTTTTCCACCAATCCGTCATACATACAAACCAATAGTATCCTCCAACAAGACAGAGCCACTTATCAATCAAGTGCCCACAATAATACAATACATATTGATTATCTCATCGTCGGCCCAGTCGCATGTTATGTAGTAAGTAGTATCTTATCGTTGGTTTTAAGCCCCACAGTTTTATACGGATGTATATGGGTGAATAGGTATACCTAGATTGAGGCATCGGCAATGAGAGTCTCTAATGTAATATAAGTTTCCGTTTTAGTTTAGGCTTCTTTTTCTCACCAGAAACACTTTTTCCTATTTTACTAATTCTACAAACAAAAGTTGCTCACGCAGGATATTATAATCTCCTCTTAAAGCCTTGCTTCATTTTCCCACTCTGTGCTCCCTTTCTTCAACACTAAAGCAAAGGTCGCAAATCTTCCGTTCTAGATTTTTTACACAATAACAATTAATGTATGAAAAACGACACAGACACTTTTGTTTCTGATATTGCCACAGTTGTTCATGAGAGCATATTATATAACCTCATGTAATGTAACGTAGCTGGGCAGGCAGGGAGTACGATAATCTCATGGGATTATGAGAACCATCAAACATGCAACAAGGATTATTTAATTCCAAGTAGCTAGTGTACAAGTGCAGCAGCTGCTTGGTGCTTTAAAAGAAGAATAATAATAGCAATATTATTATTATTATTATTCCAATTCATTTTTGGCAGGTTAACGATCCCTATTCAAAAACTCTTTTCTTCTACATAATTTTATACGTTATACAGTAAACACATGGCATTTTGATGCAATTCGCGATAAAGCAAATAGATTACAGAGCAGACTGGTGGGTGAGCAGTGAGTACTGAGTACTCATGTTGTATGGTTTTGGATTTCAGAAGAAGAAAAAAATTCCCATTCACTCCCTGTTTTTCCTCGATGACCATGCAGCTATATAGTGCTTGCTTTGCGTTTGCTTGTTACTTGTTAGGTTAGGAGAAGTATACCTATAACAAAACAAAGGCTGTGACAAAAAGCTTTTCTTAAATTTCTCATAATAACCATCGAATTACCATTTCGCGTGTTTGTCAACAACAGCGCTAGCGCTACCAACCAAGTCAAGGTATGAAGTTCAGTTTAATGGCTTTTTGCTTTCGAGTTTCGACTCTGGCTCTTTATCGTCAAGTGAGGTAGAAGTTGGTAAAATGGAAATCTTTGGGCCCATATACTCAAAAATGCATCAATCTTTCTGACCACTAGCCTGATTGCGTCTTAAATACCGTATAGAATATATACTGCGCTAATCGAGGAATGTCACAGGACTAATGCGCACATACTTATTTTTCCGTAAGCTAAAGGAAGTCCATCAAGCAGAGCACTGTACCCACTTACTTTACTTTTTTTACCAGGGCGGTCGTAGTCGCCTAAACAGACCCAAGTAACTCGCTCGCTCGCTCTGTATATTTGCTAAAAGTCCACTAAAAGGGAATTTTTATAATCCATTGAGTTCACTTGAGCCTACCTTCTTGAAAATCGTCACTTGGATTGGCAAGTTGACCCATTTTTTCTCGACGTTCACACCGACTCTACTCGCCTACTCCATCATACCTACTTTCTGTTTTGCATTCAGCAGGCAGAGTTGGCAGGCACCATAAGGATTTTTATACGTACCATCGCCTATCGCTGCCATCACACCATTTTCCTTTGCCGATTCGACATGTTACACACTTCCACCGTTAAATGGGGTGAATGCATAGAAAAAAGCCAAGGAATCGGTTGAAGCACCAATTTTCTCAAAACGTTATTTATCCCTGTCAGCTTCCCATTGTTTGCGAATTGTGTTTGTGGGCATTAGAGCTCAATATAGAATTAATTTGCATAATAGGAGAATCCCATATGCCATATTTTACTACGTATAGCATTTCAAGCGTGTAGTAGAGAAAACTGTTTGCATTTCATTTGTACCCGTCGGTGTTTGAAACTTTCTTTGAAAGTGTGTACCGCTTCAAATCAGGCGTACTTTTGTCATTTAATGAAGTATGAACGAGATGACTAGATAACCACACTTGCATCCATACCACATTTTTCAGAGCGCTGAAAGTGACCATTCAAAATTTCACTTTGAATAGGCAAAGCATCAACGGCAGCACACGAGCGGAGTGACACCGACACGTCAGCTCTATTTCGAGTGTCACTTTAGAACTCGAATGAGATGAGCAATCGCAAGTGGTAGAGAACATCGTCACGATTTTAAAATAAGATACGTAATCGAACGCGCAGGGAACATCTAATTGCGTAAAATGAAAGTGAGCATTTCCCTGCACATACAGGGAACGAGGCTCACAACGGAGGACTACCTATGTATATCGATATTAGCGTGAGTGAGGTGAGGAGCGTTGTTACAATTGGTCCCTTTTGTTTTCAAGCCACCACGATACCAACACCAAATTGCCAAATTTCATATTCCCTTTGTGCACCCTTCATTAGACGAGGAGGTGCCAGCGGAGAAAAGAACATTTTCAAATAGGTGTGAATATAGGAGGTAGCACATTGAGAAGAATGCAAATATCACTTGCAATTTCTTTTCCGGAGGCGAGAATTAAATGTTTGAATTGGCTTTTTAAGGCAGGGGAAGGGGAAGACGACGTGTGGTGAGTGGGTTCTAATAGAAAATTATTATTAGATAGGAAAACGTGTCGTATTTTAAGAATGACAGTGGCAAGGAAAATTGCTTGCAACTGCGTGGCATAAGTGGCAAGCTTTCAATTGCTAAAAAATACTCCGCCATTCTTTGGTATACCCACTCAGGTAAAATACCGAAGTCAATCATGGGCATTACGTACGTGTATGTGTGTGTAGGTAGACAAAATAAATTCAAGTGCACACAATAGTTCAGGTTTCGAGGCAACTCGAAGAAAAACATAAAAATGCTGAGAATGGTTACAGGCTTGAGTCCTTCTGAGCCCATGTTGATTATGTGTAACAAGGACGTTTCCTCCTCTGACCATCAATACCTCTGGATAGCTTTAGGGCTTTGGCTTGTTTTTATTCCGCCTGCCTAATACTACATTATACACTATTTACTTATCATTGAACAATAAGTATTTTTGTGGCAGCAGACGAGCCTTATGCGAGTGAGGATTTCTTGAGGATTATTGGACATTTCGACCAAGTTCATTTAAAACGTGTAGTCTACATCGAGGCGAGTGTACTTGCGCATGTTTAAACTGAATGTGTTAAAAGGATAGGTCAAGGCGAATGGAATGCAGAGAATGCTACGTATTATCGTTATATGAGATAGCTGTATGCAATGCATGACTAGATGAGTGTGCTTGAAAAATAATTTTAACAACTGTGGAATTTTTTTCTTGTTTTGCATGTACCCCTAAAGTTTCTCAAGATGATACCTAGGAGCATCTTCAAATTAAACTAATTTTAAGGGTTGAAACGTGTATGTTAATGATTTGTTGAATTTGAATATTTTTTGAGTGGAGACTGAGACTACACCTTCATGTATGCTGCTAGTACGAGGACGCCTTTCATGTTGTTGTTTTAGAGAGAAAGGCTTAAAAGTAAACTGGCAAACTTGAGCTAGGTTTTTTCCACATTGGTCATTTGCTTTTTCAATTGCATGATTAGATTTGTTATGTGCAATGATTTAAAATCTCTTCTATTTCTAAAATTCTAATATATTTGTTGTATTCATGTATCACGCGTACCGATTCCACTCCACGGTACGCATACGATACACGGTGGCACGATACGCTTAATTTAATTGAACAAGTCTCGCCACTTCACTAAAACTAAAACTTCACTTCGGGAAACTGGCAGTGAAATCAGAACTACTGACGAGTGTTTGTGAATAGTAAGTATTTGTGAGGGGTTTGCATGCAGTGCTCATTCGCGGATACTTAATTAGCATCCAGAAGTTGTGTGGCAGGAGTTTTACATGGAAATATGGACGTCTGTTGTGGTGTGTTGTATTGTACATTCAAATCGATTTACCAGGTCAAACAACCTCATGCACCAACCAAAACAAATTCATTTCTAATTCTGGAAAGCGTACTACCAAACAAAGCAAAAGCTACCTATGCTCTCTAATATATCCATAGAAAAAGTACAAAACACTCAATATCCGTATATATATCTTAGGTACTCCGACGTGACGAATATTGCGTATTTACACTTTACACAATAGAAGCTTGATTTACACAACATTTTTTGTGGAGCTTCTCCGTTATATGTACATAGATAGATCAACATGCTATATACTGTAAACTTACCGTATTACAATGATCCAACAAACAAGATCCAAAATAAACTATTTTCCTTTTTACAAAATATGTGTGCATAAAGCACACCTCATCACTTTGCCGTCATGCGGCTCACATTTCACGGAACTTGGCCTAACGAAATTTCCATATTAATATTTAAAGTAACAGCTTTTGTCTCTTCCACAAAAATAGACAATAACAAAGAGGGAACACACACTGATGCACTTTTAACTATGCATGCAAGCGCTTCAAAAATTCTTTCAAACGAGATGCGTTGAATGTAATGAAATAACGTTATAACTACCAATTGTAATTGCACTGGCTGGCTTGGGTATTAATGGTATGGTATGTGGCCCTCGAAACGTCGCGTCGCTGTACACGTCAAGCACGACAAATGGGGATAATTGCTCGAAAGCAAACTGTAACTGGTATTATCACAGTGGCAGCTACCAAACTCCCTTTAAAAAGGTCTCACAGCCACTTTAAGAAGAAGAAGTGGAAAAAATATGCATAATGCCTTATTCACATTGTTGCCTCTCGCATTAGGCAAAAGAGCAAATGCTTTTTTAGCCACGGCCGGAGCACAGGTACAACTTTCCACGAGAATGACTAAGAGACAACTGACTATGTGTGCATGGGGAACAAGTCACTGTGGAGTTCACTACTCACTACTCACTCACAATCAGCCAGTGAGTACCAACCAACCATATACAGGCGAGTGAATAGGGGTTTTGCTACCCACAACATTAAATAAAACATACCTAGTCTGTGTGCAACTCAAATGAACAACATCACAATCACAGTCACTCCGTACAAATAAAAATGTTAGGAGTTTGCAGGTACGTAAGAGTTGTGGATTGTGTGGATGTGTGCACAACAGGCATCCATCCACCTTAACACCACCACCACCACCACCACCATCATCATCATCATCATCCCTTCAACCAAAAAAGTTACCAAATGGACCTTTAGGGCGAAACAATATTGGAGTGCATCGTCTCTGTACTTACTCACATGCACACAGCAAGCAGCTTCGTTTACATTTACCAAAAAATCACGTTTTATCACACATGCAAAAGGCTTTAACGATGGACCTTTTGAGATGAAGTTTGCTAATACTATACTGCTAACAAGTGCACCAAGTACGTGGTAATACTCTACTCAGAAAAGCCTCTTAATGTGTGGTGGCGTTTTCGTCTCGGAAGACGATGATAAAACGATAAAAAGTGCATTTATTTTGGTAATGCACTATATACGGCATTGTTCTACGCGGATTTTTTTCTGCCATGCACTGTAAGAAAGTTTGCATTGGGGCTGAATTGCAGAGCCAAAGTAAGTGTTTGCAGCTTATGAAGTGTTATACAAGAAGAATGATTTGACATGGTGAATATAAAACGGTAACAGGCTGCGATTTATCAAATGGGTTGGAAGATTTAACCGAATTTGAGTGACAGCCATTTTTGCAATACATATTCAATCCTCGTGAATTTTTCCCTTGAGCTATAAAAAATTGTTCTGTGGAAGGCGGGGGTGCCAAAGGGGGTTTTGAGATGTTTGGTTTTGTAGTGGCTTCTTTGAACAAAGGATTTTAGAAAGGTATATAAAAGCGGCAGCTTAAAAGTGAGGCATAGCTTAAAAGGAATGAATCATTTGATTTGATAGATACCTGATTCATTTTTTACGGTGCGGTGTGTATATGCACTGTATATTTACTCCTAATATTAGGCACATGCATGCATATTGATTCAATGAATTGCGACGGTCGACACTCAATCAAAAATCGAGTTTAAAAAAAGAAAATGGAAAATGTGAAGAAAGAGGTGTGTAGTTTGTAGTTCGTGGTTTCGTGTGTGCAAAACGATAGCTGTTTTTTTACATTGATTGTTTAAAGATTTTGGCGAAATATAAGTACTACAAGGCGAGGAGTGTGTTTAATGCACGCGGTGTACACACCCTTTCCAAAACAAACGGCTACTGCATACGTCTTCCTCCGCTGTTTAAAAGTACAATGTTATCGAATCTAATTCGAATGCAGAGTCGAATGAATGTAGGTATTATTTTTCAGCGAAACAAACTTTTGCCAAGCTATTACACTTATCTTGAATGAAGTCATGCAATGTGCCACTGGTCGTGATAGTTTCAAGAGAGGAGACCTTAAGAACTCCCAACTGTTTTTGAACAAGAGTCGATTCGGTGTGAGTGAGTCATTATTGCCATTGCCACAAACAAGAGTTGCAAAGTTTATATGCGCACGTTACTTACGTTGAAAAGGGGTGCTGTGACATATGGTCTTATTGGCTAACCTTCGACTTGGTTACTGGCGACGAAGAGACAAATATAATGAATTCATGAAGTTCGATTTTCATACATCTTTGGATCCCTTCAGGATAACGAAGACAGGTAAAATTAGACATTTCGAAGGAGTGACCTGACAAGCCATGCAATTTGTCTTGTTGTAAATGATGGGTAAAATAGGACTAATCCCATGTAAACTCACGTTATATGCGTAGATGAACAGGTGAAAATTCAATTCGGGTATGGAAACATGCTGATTTCGAGGAGAGATACAATTTCGCTATAAAATATAGAGTATTACAGCGGTAATCACTAAAAATAAGGATTTATTATTTATGAAAGCGTTTGCGTTTGAGGAGTGTGCTAAGCATGCATTCAACCTTGTCACTTTTTTGAGAGTGGTCGGTATGCGAGCATAAATAGGTACGTGGGTTTTCTGGTTCGATTAGCTCGATGTATTCTGACAATGGAATGTGGTTTTGGCAAATGGTGAGTCATCATTTGATGGACAAGGGGCAGCAGCAGTCGTCGTATCGTAATAGAAGTACGAAATAACTTTTATGGATTTTCTGGCTGGCTACAACTACAATAAAGTAGGTAGGTATATTCTAAAAGAGACTGCCCTGCGTGTGGTGTATTGCATAAAGCGTAAGAGGGAATACAAAGGATAAAAATATTAAGCCAATATAACCTTTTCCATTTGCACATCCCTCATGTAATGGAAATAACGAAGGGGAACTATAATATTATTATGTTCAGTGTGCAATATGCGTTGATTGTCGGTCCCTCCGCATGATGTCAAGCAACATCCTAGCATCTAAACAAAAATTGAAGTGGTGTGCAGTGCAGCATCTATCTACCTGTGAAGTGTGTGGGTAGCGGGGGCACGCAAATAAGTATTGTCTAATAAATGCTCTCGTAATGAATGAAACGTTCCTCATGTAACAACCTCCTTTGTACATTTTCGTCAAATTCTGCACGGAATTTATTAGTTTACTTCCTTAACTGGAGGAATTGTAATTTACTCAGGACTTGTAGCCATTCTTCACGAGTTGCCTGTTGGCTTTTGGCAATTTCCTGTTGAAGTCTGAGGAACGAGGTTTCTATAAATTATTGGCGGTGGTCATAATTAAAACACGGGTGGATCAATCGATCAACCTGCGGCCCATGAATTTGTTACCACTGGGCATATTATATTGAGCTTCTCACCTTGAACTGTATTTTCCCGATGTTTGTCAATTGTGCCACACTGGACTGGTTTTCTTGAAGGGCAGAGTGCTTCACCTCGAAAATATAAAATTGGCTTGTTCTCGCTGGAGAGAAATAACGCAACGCATAATACTCTTGCTAACCTGTCATCATTATTTGATGCCTAATTCATGTAGGTGATATTTGCGAACACCTGTTAAATTTTCCATAATGAGCATTTCAATGATGAAATTGTAGGTTTTTCTTACGTGTACAACATACAGTAAAAATCGATTAATTGATATCTCGAATCGAATGTCTTATGCATCCTCTGTAAAAGTTTTCCGCAACGCTGCAAAGTTTTAAGAGCATTTTTTGCATCAAGCAGAGTTACCATTTGTGGTAAGTCGTATATATGGTAATTTTCTTTCACCATTTTAACCATGCAGCTTTCTACCTGACACATTCCATCACATAAAGTTGTACCGGTAAGTAAAAAAAAAAGGAAAACGAGCAACTTCCTCTGAAGTCCATTGTTGGCCACTTATTAATACACAACACAAAAGTACAAAACATATTACTAAGCGCTTGATGGTTTACATAATAAACAAGAGCGATTCATTGTTAGCTCGCGGTATTATGCCATTTTTTTCGTTTTTAAATAAAAAACATCCTGACACGCTTTTTCTTAGATAACAGTACATTTGAATTGATCTGTAGGATTCGAAGGAACAAGTCGCAAGAAGTGGCATACTTCTCATAAAGCCCTTGTTTGTTTTCGAATGATTGGCAAGTTTATCTTGATAACACGAGTCATTTATTGTTTATTTATTTATTGTTTGGTTTTATGTCGTGCCAAGAGCACATCCACAAGAGAAAGATCATGATCAGGAAAGAATACTCATGTGCTTACTTATTGCAAAAAAGTAGGAATACTTTATTGTGCCCAATCCATTTATCGAAAGAGAAAGACACGAAAAAAGTCTACACCCGATTGCACGATTTTGTGCTGCTCACAGTTGCAGTTGCTTAATTAATGTTTTCTCAATCTTTATTGGGTTGACCTGGTAGAAAAAAGGTAGACGGAACGGAGAGGGAGGGATGGATTAAGGTGTAACATCTAGTTTAGCGCATTTTTTCTTGCTGATTATCTTGCACTTTTTTTATTAATGCGCTGAGAGCCTCAAATCATCATAATTAAGTAAAGGATATTATGCAAAACAAAGTACTCTTTTGCGGCGCCATTACGATATGAAGAAACCTAGATCAGTTCATCAAATCCACAACTTCCTCATGTCTGCTGCGATCGAGGAATACGCGGTACTCTTGGCTCTACTAGGAATAGAGATGTGATCGTTGAACACATTAGGAACACGCATGAACCTGCCATTAAGTTGACGCAGAGTTGGGATGGGAGCAGAGCACACACTTTTGCATTTTGTGAATTAAGTGCATTCCATTTCCACTTGTCCTTCAGACAGAGTACGCATGTATATGGCACTTCCTTCCCCATCCCAATCCCAATTAGCATAGCTCATCCTTCCGCCAGCAAATTGGTTATATCCGTGACTTTATGTCATATTTCTTGTTTGCGTTATGGTACCTGCAGGCCTGCAGGCAGAGCATTATTGCAAGTTAAAAAAAGATAATAAATAGGTGTACAAGTGGAGTGGATAATTTGAGGAATTGAGGAAAAGGACCTGCATTTTCTACCGGTTGATAGCACAGTCAAGTTGAAGGTGAGAAGGGTAATCCCATAAATCAATCAGAGTGTATGCGGTAGTAGGTATAGGTATATTCATACTGGCAATCAGTAATTCTCTTTTTCTGAATGAATACCGACAATCACACCGACTGAGCAAACATAATTCTGTGTAGCATTCACATTTGTATACATTTTTTTAAACCAGGATCGTGTACTACAAGGGATTTTTTTTGGTTAGAAATTGGATTTGAAATAACAATTTCATTTCTGTAAAGTGCCATATTATCTACTTGTGGATTCTGTCACGACACAACAATCTAGGGAGCACAATGAATTAAGAAATGTAGTACAATCTGCAAAGTCCTTGAAATCTCAAAACCTCGAGTGACTTCTTCCCTTACAGTTTGACAACAATGACGTGGTTAAAGTATTTACTTCTTACTACTTCTTACTTTTGTTTAAACAAAATGGACAATGACCTAAGGATGCACAAAGGGGAAGTTACACAGAGTGGAGTGCATGCATGAATGATACACGAACGAAATATGCAGTTGGCGTTGGTGATTCCTGGCATGGGACAAGGATGTACATCGTAAAACTGCGTATTGGTCTTCGTGCAGAAAAATAATATGGTGTTCCTTTCAGTTTTATAAACCGGTTGTTGGACTACTGACTATTACATGTCCTCAAGGCTCAAGTTGAATTCTACTCTTCATTAAAATCGTCAATGGTGGTGGTGCAGACCAATTGTATTCTAGCTGTACTAGCACGCGGAATGGTGCAAAAAGTAGGTGCGGATTGGCATTTACAGTATTTCTGAGCTTGTTTTTTAATGTCGCCGTAAAAGTGCTTTTTGAATCTCGTCGAATGTCACACCGAGCCGACAACTTTCCTTAGATAATTTTTGTGTCATCGTATCAGACCGTGCGGTAGCGGTAGTTGCTGCGAAATGATGAAAATGTACTTGATCTTGCTACGCCAGTTACGCCACGCACATTTCCCTTCCCTTTGAAAACTGATTCTTGTCGTCGCGTATCAATCATTATTAGCCTTACATCATTTGCACTGTAAGAATTTAGAAAGTCGCTGACAAAAGTCGACAAAACTATTTGTCTGGTTTGTTTGCCGATTTCGAAAGCAATTTCCTGTATCACTCATTCGCATTAATTCCATCGCATTCCTGCTGCAAATCTAATGGGATACGTACGTGTGTAATAATGAAATCGAATAAGTACAGTTGTATTCTTTACGTATCTCTGTACAGTTAGAGGGTAGGAGTGCCATGTTATGTTATAGTGAATTGTCAATACATTTATAAACACATTCCTTCATAACATAACATTGGAAGAATCCTAATTACTATTTCTCTGGGTGGTAGTCTCTTGTAGGTATTGACTCCTAAAATGAAATTAACTAAGCATGCATTCGTGTGAAACGATGATTTCATGATCTGGCTGTCAATAATTTCCACAAGATGTCCAGAAGCACAGTCCAGTGCGTCGTTCAAGGTTGCACGGCATTATATAATTTTTATTATTTCTAATGAAGTTAGGTTTGATCGTTATCTTCTTATCTTCTTATAAGTATTAGAATAGCAGAAACCACGCAGTGTACTATGTTATAGTGGATGCGAGAATTTGAAAATAAGATCCGTCAGATCCGTGTTCCTCCAAGTACATGGCAAGGCAAGGCCAGGCCAGATTATACGTATGTATGTGTTGCCCGATTTATACTGAATTCTAGTTGAAAGGTGCGTTTTCAGCATAGGCTAGGTCTGTCATAACGGGATCAGAATTCAAAATGTTGGTCACCTCTATAACACGGTATACATATATTATGGCTTGCTCACGTTGTTGGCTTTTTGCACCAGGATCACCCATAAAATGCATTTTTGTCTGGCAGAAAATTCTGCAAGTCTTTTGCAACTAAGGGCTCTGCCTACCTGTCTTCATTTTTCCTA
>JAANSN010000319.1:0-66118 GCA_036850665.1 Dicranocentrus wangi
TAACACAATGTTCAAAATTTAAAAAAGGTCAAAAATAGTCAATTCTGCATTAAATTTAGTCGCAAGTTCTCTATACCCTGCATATTTGTCAGGTTTATTATTATTGGTGCTTGAATTCATTCCTATAATTGAAATTTGAAACCATACCCGTGCATGTACATGTCCATGGCTGGCTCAATCATACAACAAATAATGACGCATATTTTAATCTTTATGATGCTGATCTAATTGTAGGTGCTTTGACCTACCCATCCCTGCAAGGCTTTTGCTATAGAATATTAAAATTTGGAATAATATCTCAAGTGGAATAATATAATCCAACTTTATTATTACCTAAAACACTACCCAGTTACCGACAGCGTTCAGAGGGTTTTTTGCAAGTGTAATGCGTAAATGTTGTGCCCCTTGTACGAATTTGGCGAGGGAAATCGGGCATACTTAGCTACCTAATTTTGACGCTTGTTCCGTCTCCTACCTCAGGCAGCAGGATACAATTGTCAGTTGCCAATATAGTTTGCATTTGGCGTCAGCCGTCAGCCAGCATGTAAATGTGCGAAATATGTTGTTGGTCAGACATTGTCAAAAAACTCAAGTCGTTGGTTTCTCCTGGAGAATAGAAGGTGACTTACGGCTAGTTAGCCGGGAACTTTAGCACAATAGTCACAAACAAGGAATATTATCATTCTTTCTGCAGGAATCATCTATTTCTTTGTAATTTATGTATGATTTTAATAAATGTGTTGGGATGGACGTTACACGCAACACTTTTGTTATTTGGAACAAAGTGCTATTTCAGGAAGCAATTGCTTTCACCTATGCACTATGCAGTATGGGGGTGAAGAACTTACAACCTAGCAAATATGCTAAAAGAATACAATATGGGTAAGTAACAACAAAACTGTAATCGTTATTCCCTGGCTTATTTCTGTTTGTTAAATATTACTATACTTTATATTTTTATATTAAGTATATCATTATATCATAGTACTTTATCGTCTGGAATGCTTCCATATTCCAAATATTCCATATGAGCTATCAACGCCCCTGTCGAGTGTTTTAAAACTTCCAGTAATAGGATAATAAGGAAACAAGCTGGAGCTTGACTTGTTTATATATATATGGGAATTATGGGAATAGTGAATAGTTTTACGTATTATGGAATATGAACCAGAGATTAATAAACTAGACACATTTACGTCACGCTAGTGACACCAGCAACCAGTCCTAATTATTTACGAGTTTCGGTAAAATTCTGTGCTTATTTTTTGTTTCCATCTATGGATATAAAAATAGTGGAATGCAAAATTCTCGCATACAAAGTGGATGATAAAAACTCTGAATGCATGCTGGAATTTATTTAAATTCTATAGGAAAAGCCCATACTTCATAATGATAGACAATGACATATGTAGGATTATTCATTACCCTAAAATCTTTTATCACTGTGTGCTTTAAATTTTAACGCATTTAATAATCTTTCAAATAGACGATACCAATAATAAATATCATGTAGGCTTGAAATACAGTCCTTTCCTTGACAATGTGCAATGGTTTTCTACCCTGGAAGTTTGCTATTTCAAGCATTTAGTTGCTACGCCTAATTTCATGGTATTTACTTTCATGAAATATGGGGAAAACAAAACCGGATAAGGTAATAATAATTTTTTGAAGATTGAACTGAATTGAAATTGAATATTTCGCTACAGTTTAGTCATCATACATTTGACATTGGCTTCTGACATGTGTACCCATTATTGATACGTAGTACGTAGGCATTTTATTGCATGCAAGTCGTTCGTTCGTGAAACCAGAAGAAATACAAACTAGTTGCCAGTTGCTAAATGACAAAATTGGCAAAGTTGCGGTAGTGCCGACAGGTTGGAACGCCAGAGTGAATGGGCGGTAGCATGCATGGCGCATGTCACTTTTCGATTGATTCATAATCACATGTAAACATATTACTAGACTAATGGGTGGTTGAAACATTGAAATTGAAATGTGCGTATCTAGTATCTACTAAACAGACGCTAGCAACAACAACGTGCAATATCTGCTACCCTGAAATATTGAATTCGCTAATTGAAAATTTAATCCTTAAGGTAAACACGATGTACTACGATTACGATACCACTCGTTGTTTGATGATAGTTCAGATTAAATTAATGGGTAAATAAAATCTCATACCGGTCAATAACTATAAATTCAGCGCCACTCTTACAGTTAGAGTATTCAATATATGCGCTATACTAGTTAGTTTACCATTTACCACACACAGTTTCCATTTTTTAAAGCAACTTCAAGCATCATGATTTCCGTAGATAATGTAGTGCAAAAAACACTAATATTTTTGCAACATGCATGTATAAATTCACCGTGCACAATAATAATGCACATAAGGCGGCTTGGCTGGCTGTACTTTGAATACAACATGCTGATAATAAACTGAGCACCGTTACATGTTTATTGCTATCTCGACATGAAACAAATTAATAATAAATGCTGATTTTTAAAAAGTGTAATAAGTACTTCCTCAAAATAACAGTCTGGTACTTTACCATTGCATACTTTTAACAACAATAAATTAATAGGAAACATTGATTTTCCACGTGTAGCTAATCCATTTTGTTTGTACTTGACTCAGTATGAAATGAAATTCCCCTTGACATGTCAGGCAGGATAAATAAACCCATGTTTTTTTTTAAAAAGAAATGCATATTACAAGTTCGAGGAGAGAAATACACTCCAAAATTTCGAAGAAAGTGCATACCTGTTATTCTTGCGGTGAGACATCTGCGGCGAACTCCTCTAATTATATGATTGCTGCAGACTTGCAGTCAGTGAGTTATTATCTTCAGCACAAACCATATTTAATGGGATACAAGAGTGTCACATATGTGTGTACATGGTACAACTGCACTCTGCAATTTAACTGCAATTGAGGTTTCTTAAACTTGCCTTCCATTGCGAATCTCCTTCACATTTGGATCATTCATGTAGGTATATAATATCTGTAATTACTCTTGACAAAAATGACATTCAAATGTGTAGACTAATGAGATGCCACTGCTGCCAGACCACCGGCCACGAAATAATAAGAGCATAAGGGAATTCCTACAGACGTGTGTAATCTTTATGCGGCTTTCTGCCTCTAATAACCTACTTTAAGTCTTCGTCTCGCTTTACTTTTGTTTCGTTCTAGCCCACAAAGAATAAAAAAATATCAATAGGGAGGATGCGAATGATGACACATTGCATTTTTTAGTGATGTTGGTGGTGCGGTGTTGCTGCTGCCACCAAAAATTACTTTCATATGAAACTCATTCGTAGTGGTGGTGGTGGCGAACAGCCCGGTTGGAAATTGGGTGGTCATTCGTGTAACCATACAGAGAGAGAGCTATCAGAATAAACGACAAGTGAATACAAGCTGAAAAATAACAAATCTTAACGTTTTTGACGGATTTGACTTTGTCAGCGTCAATACCAATAATACTAATAATAATAGAACAGCGCACTGTACATCACAGCAAACCCCAGAGGTGGTGGCTGTGCAAGGGAAGATACGTATTTTTACTTTATCTTTATCAAGTTGGGAGGGAGGAGATTAGTCAAAACACAAAGCATAAAAAAATAAGGCAGATGCACTCAGGTGGCGTACTCAAATTGCCACACAACGCCAGTCACATTGTCATTCAAATTTGACAGTGTTGGACTGTTTCATAAACCTAGTTGATTCATGATGTTTGCAAAACGAAGCAGCAGTAGCAATATATTTTTTTATTACGTCAGTTAAGTCTCCCATGCGTGAAAATATACTCGTCAAAAAAAAGTTATCAACAGCAAAATAGTTTATCTTTAATCTCAATCTTATTTTCGGAGCGGAAGGTGCATTTATTTTGTTTTGTTGGGGGGACAGGGTAGAACACACGAATACGATAAAATGCGTCGTCGGTTGCATACTCATTCGCAATATAAGTATATGCATACAACATTATTTCATGTGCCCACTGGTTAATGCTAAAACATTTTTTTTGTGACGAAAGAGTTATTTTAGTAGTGAATGTGTGTCCCATAAAGCCCCACCGATTTCTTCGCCACGACGCGACGACGACCTGTCGAAAGTTTGCCTTTTAGACTGCATTTACTCCACATTTTGTGGTTCAACGTTGTATCACGATTTAACTCCTTTTTCGTCCAAACAATGGAAAAAGTGAGCCAGTCGATTTCGTTAGGTCTTGAATGAATGTGCAGTGTTTTCGCAAGGTTATATATATATATATATTACCTATCTACCTACCTTTTCTTTCATGAAACTTGAAACTTTTTCTCATTACACTTTCAGAGGAGAAACAAAGTGTGGTCGGGCGGGTGGTGGAAGGGTGGACAAAGGCTCTTCTATATACTATTATATACGTACTGCATGTCGTGCACTTTCATCAAAGATATTCTCTCTAGTTACCGTTTATTGGACGTAAATCATCTAAAAATATACAAAGTTTTGGGTCTCCAATGTAGAGGAATAAAATAACAGTAACAATGCGACTTCATCTCATATACCAACCAAAACCAACCACCCAGCCATGAACCCCATATTATCCCCTTCCACATTATTCCCGTTCACGTCCAACGAACTAAATTTTATATGAAGTGTAGCAGTGAAGCTGTGATGATGATGATGATGATAATGAACACGATATAATATATGTCCTTCCTTTCCTCTCCATCATCATCCCCATTCCCCATCGAAATGCATGCCACTTACTTGAGGGCATTCGTGTAACAATGCCATATTGCATTTTTAGGAAGGGAAGTTGTGAGCCATGCAATGCAGCTGTAGCATTTTTCTAACAAAAAAGATGCAATGCAATAATAATAATGAACAATATTGTAACAATAATCCACACACACCTCCTCTTCTCTCGCTCTCTCGCACAGGTAAAAACAGGATTGAGTTAGGGAAACAGGCAAAAAGGCAACACTTGCGCTACTGTAATGTCATCCACCACCACCACCACCATCAGTGATCGCATCGCATCGCACCATATATTATATAGGAATATTATATCGTGTGAGTAAACTTTACCTGAAAAATTTCATGATTCACTACACAAATCCCACAAAGGGATCGAGTGAGAAAAAAGTGTACATTTTTTCTTTCTTTCTTTCTGCGTTTCTGTTTGAGCCTCATTTTTCCTCCCTATCTTATGTCTATCCCAATCATAATGGGTTGGCTGAGAGTTTTTTTTTTGATAATGCAATATCATTATTACCTATATACCACCACCATAACATCACACAAAATATTATAGCGACTCTTTATAGCCTTCTCTCTCTTGCTCACCTCAGACAATAGTCCTCACCGAGGACATAATATTAATAAAATACAAAAAAGTCCGTAACGTACTAACGCATAACGTAACGCAAGTTGTGTACAGCCAGTCTTGAGCCTGTCTGACTTACTGAACCTAACCTGTGTACGCCAAGTTATGTACTAAATAACTTTTTACAGTAACACAGAGACAGTCAGCGTCAGCAGCAGTGCCTCATCTCATCATATTCATATCGTTGATTGTTAGGCATTTTAAAGGAGTAGTAGTATTAGTAGTAGTAGGTTTAAACTACATTCAATGTGCTCAGTTTAAGTGGTAAAAAAGAATGTCGGAAAGAGAGAGCAGCAGCAGCAGACTGCATTGTTACACACAGACAGACACAGAACGGCGAGTGAGTAATAATAAGCTTATTTACGATATATGAGAAGGGAAATATTATTATTATTATTATGTTTATAGATGGATGGCAGTTACACGTTACATTGTAACAAGCTAAACCGTCTAAAAAGAACGTAGTAGTAGTAGGTTGAGTATGTAGTACAAAGTCAGTTGGTTGTTGTACCTTTTGCAGGTGATTATTATTGCTGGGGACTGGCTACATGTAAAAATGGCAAAAGAGTATATGCAATATACAATATAATAATGCTTTTGTGACGACGACGACGACGACCACGGTGGAGCATATGTATTCTCATGTGTCAGCGTTCAGCATCAGTAAAAAATGTGTGTGCTTTGTGGCAGCTCCTCTTCGTCTGACTGAGGCAGAGAGAGAGAGAGAGAGAGAGAGAGAGAGAGAGAGAACCGAGAGGGGTAAAAAAAATGTGAGTGATCCTCCTGCCTGATCCTTATGTAGTCTTCTTGTTACACACACACATAGTTCGGCTCTCGCATGGTCTAACTTCAGTAAATTCAGTATTATTATCAAACTTTTTCCTCCGTCTTGCCTTCTGCTGCAGAGGAAAAACGAGGAGAGTCGAGGACGACATCAGTGTGGAGTAGTGGAGGAACAACTGTCGACGTTACTTACTTACTTACCACCACCGACCACCGATCACCGTACCGTAGTAGTACCCAACGTATATATACATTTTATCCATCTTCTTCCTCATTCAAGCCCTTGATGCTCTTCCGATGATGTGCATAGTCGGGAAGGAGCTGGCTGGGTTGATCCTAGAGAAAAACAGAGACGATCTACAAAAATTCCGTTAGTGTACAGATGTACACAAGTTGTTACACAACGTGTATAATAATATTTACAATACAACGTCTCCTGTGCAAGTGCACCGAGTCGAGTCGTCAGTTTAGTAAATAACAATCGGACGGACGGAACGACGACGTCGTCCAAGTGCTCGTGGTTTGGTTCTCATTGGTGATGTGATGATGATGATGAGCAGCGGAACCAGCCAGGGATTAAGTTAAGGTATTTGGGGTTCTTTTTAGGACATTGGACATCCAAACTCCAAACATTATATTATCTTGATGTTCATTCCTCATTCATTGTCCACTTGGAACTGAGGAATTATTTAGTCATTCTTTGAGCAGAGAGAAAAAGAGACGTTCAACGTTGTTGCGTTCTCAAGCAAGTGACTCCTATTTTTTTGACATTTGGTTAATAGTGTCAAAGTAACTAAACCCCTGTGTATCACGTCGTATAGGTTACTCCGGCAAGGTTGACACTGATGACAAGGTGGACATTTTTAAAGGAAAAAGGAGTGGAAAAGGGGGTTTCTCTTATTGTCTGTCAACTTGCTCTGCTCTCTGTGATAAATAATAATTTGTGTGTCATTGTCAGAGTTTTGCTCTGCATTGTGTGTGATTTGGTGAAAGGAAGGATCTCTTGAAGCTCGTGTCGTGTCCCTTTGATTTGAACAGACAGTCAACAACAGTGTTTAACGACGACGAGAGAAAGTGACCTTTACGACAAAACAGTTTATTGTAAAACAAACTTCAAAAGTGACTTCCTAAATGCACCCCGCTAAGCTTCAGTGAGTGAGATTTTAGTTAGACCAGAAAAAAAGGAGAAAAAAATTGTATTTATTGACTTGATATACATTTAAAAATCCATGGTACATACATAATGTGTAAAAAGGCTGTGAGGCGATGACTTTGTGCTGGCTGACTGTTACCTAAATCAATGCAGAACAAGAGCGAGGAGAGGCAGTAAAAGTAAGCACGACTAAAATCCTAAATAAATATAATATGTGTATCTCTATATATTTTCAAAATTGTTGAGTTGCGTTGGTGCACCAAACCAAACCAAAACTGCAATATTTGCAATAATATGCAAAATGCAGCCAACTCTCGGCTTCCTCGGCTTCGGCATACCCATTCAGGCATATATAAAACTTACATATGCACTTAAGATACAAACAAAAGGAACACGTCATGTGAATGCATAAAATAAAGTAAGTACATATATTGAAGAAACAAAATCTCCCATCATGAGGTTCTCCTCTCTCTGTCTCTGTTTTTGCATGAAAAAATTTCTTTTTCGTAGAACAAACTATTTTTACTGCAATTCAATTCAATTATTATACGCCAATTGTTTGTTTATAATGGTGTTGTACGTGTGCCATGCTTGTTGTCAGTCCATTACTTCGCCTCTGAAAAAAAGAAAATACTTATTATATCTATTGTGCGTGGGTAAACAAGTTCAATTCACTTTTGTCTTAAGAAATCATATTCCTATTATTAAATTACCTATTATGCCTTTGCCTTGTTGGCCATATTACGAGAAACTTGCAAAATGGGGGAAATCAGATAATATTGTGAAATTGTCGGAAACGAAACGCAGGCTGACAAATTTTTTTCAACGGAAATATATTACGTTGTTGCGGATGCTTTCGCCCAGGATATTCGCATGTTTTGATTTTTTTTTAATTCATGTGAATTTTTCCCCTTCCTTTACGCATAATGGAAATCATGCTGCCTGCTGCCAGCGTTTTTTTTAAAAAATATTTTAGTTGGTGTAATTCATGGGAATGTCAGCTAGCTTACAAACAAACGATTAAAGGATTATATATCAGTTGCTGACAACAATTAAACATGATACCTATTTCTGCAAGGGTGGTCGCTCTGTAGTAACTGCCAAAAAAATAAATAAATATTAGCTAAACTGCCACTTGGCGTGTTACAGTGTTATATAAAAAAGTAAAGTGTGATAAGATTCAGTGTTGTGATATGTTGTTGATAGCCCTATCCCCATTGGCAAAATTAGGGTTTTTAAACATTAATATATCATGTTTTAACTATGTGAACATATTCCAAATTTTGTTAGTAGATAGAAAGCATTCCTCGGACGGATTACATTCACGTGGCTCGCGCCAGGCAACTTTTATAACATGTACTATACTATTATAATCCTTCCCTTTTTATTTCACGCGTTTTTCGCTGACGGCACTTAAAAATATATCGCAGACATTTAGGTCTAATCAACATATATAAAAAATATTGTGTAGGTAACTGTACCCTTTCCATGCGTCCATGTCCGCCAGATTTTTATTACACACTATTTCTGCATAATTACATATCATTTTCAAATTTCTAATCCTGTCATTGTGCATTTGCAACGGAGGGGGGAAAATATGAGCCGCGGTTATAAAGTAATTGAAGTATATATATTTTGTCAGGTATATTTATTTAGGTAGTTTAATAAAGTCCTGCAACTTTTACTTTCACAGATGCACCCTTTTTAAATATACGTAATTGCTGATAGAAAAAAAAATTGTATGGTTAGCAAAGTTTTTCATGAGTACTTTATCGAGTTTTATGTATACCTCGTGAATGCATGCAATAGCTAGGGCATACACGTTTTACAGGTTTTAATGGGAGACAGTGAATTAATGCTGTCAACAAAAAGGAAAAAAGCTCTGCTTACGGCTGACATTTTAAAGTATGCAATCATTATGATGACGGTGAAAATCTTGATGATGATGATGATGATTGTGATCATTGTTTCTTGTTAAAAAAAAGTTGGCAACAAAAGACGCGACTCTTTCTATGCATTTTCCACTGAACTTGCTCTTTTTTCTGACCATCTTCCAATCTTCCTAAAGCACAACACTATCACTGCATGTACTGCAATGCAGCAAGTTTTATACGGCGTCAGTAAAAAAAGAGGATTTTTTTTGGGAGTTTGGATGCCAGCATAGCATATGATGGTAATATATTTCTCAACCATTTGAACCAATCCTACGAGAAGAAGCAGCTAATAAATTGCCGACTGTTAAAAATGTTGAGACCGTTTTGTTTTTCATATCCCTTTTCCTTTTCAATATTTTTTTGTGGGTAAGTGTGGTCTGCGCAAGAGATGACGACGTAATCTCACCCTTGGCAAAAACCAGATGTAGTTCAGGTGGTTGCAAGAGGGCAATCGCTGCGAGGAGTTTTGATTCTCCATTCATTTTTATGTCGTTTTTTTGTCAATCTTCAATCTGCCAACATTCATTCACGAGCAAGTCGACGAGTCGTGTGTAGAATATAGATTATTACGACGACGATGACTCTTGTTCATAATATATCGACTCAATGACGGGGTATATGTAACAAAAAGGTGGACAGCAGTTTGGTATTGCAGAGCAAAAGGTATACAAGAATTGTCGACGAGTGAATTTGTTTGAACATTCAAATTGTCGATTGTGTTCAGCAGTTTTCAGTGTTGTTTAAAAAAGAATTAAAAGGGGATTGACTGATAGATTACTATCACTCGACATGCCATTCACGGTAATTACGTTGGAGATCAACTAGCAAACATACTTGATCATCATGGTGATATTTATATTTATACAAATACACGTATATACTTATGTATTTTTTTTTACATAAAACAGAACTTTAGCTGTCATGTTAAAATAAACAAATCCATTCTCAATTTTCACTGAAAAAAATTAGCAATATATCTTTGATGGTAAATTCTCAATATCAGTGTTTCATACGTGAAGGGTCTCATTAGCTGAGTAAAAAACATGGTGTGTAGTGTGAAATCATGCAGAAGACATGAAAACAAGGGTAATTAACTTTTGTGATGGTTTGATCTATATTTGACGTACAAGCTGAATATTATTAGAGCAATTTTTACAGATATATATATATATATATACGTATATGTACTTGTTACTCACACTTATTAAAAAAGTAATGGTCATTACAACTGGTCTTGGAATTTTACGACTTGATCGCAAAGTGGAACATTTTTGCTTGTTAAAAGTAAACGAGTCTACGGTAAATTTCTGCATTTTTGAGTAGGTATACCATTTATAAGAACAATTGTGCATTCTGTTCTAGTATGTCATGTCATGGTGGAATGCAAGAAGTGAGTGAACAAATAAGTCTTTGAAAGGAAACCGACTTTTTTACAAGTCTAAATAGGGATGATGTAGTATACCTCGTCTGCATCGTCATCACATGCAAGGGAGAATGGAGAATCAAGAATGAAAGGATTCAGAAAAAACTAGATATATATCAAGCAAGAGGGTCATGCAATCCTTTCAATTCTGTAGTGCTGCAACCACTCTGTAATTGACTTTCGGGATAATTAGTACTTCCAATTATGTAACACAATGAAAATATTACGGTTTGACTGACATACCGGTCACCCGTAAAAAAAACTGTAGTGCGACGAGGCATCACTGACCAGAAAGATAATTAATTAACTGTATATCTAACTAAAGACAAAAGCCACAGTTTTGTGCATGCAGCCACCAGTTATTTTCTCTTTGGATGATTTGAATTTAAATAATATACAACAGGGGTGAATGTAATAATGGTCTTTATAATATTTTCAAAGCTGCTAAAATCCAATGATCCAATGCAAGGCTCGGGTTGAAATCAGGACGATGACGTGAATTGATGCAAATTGGAAGGGCATTGTTTTGTTTTTCTAGAGAGAGAGAGAGACCCAACTTGTTTCATTGAAATCGGAAAGGATTGCTCCCAGTTTCTCTATAGGTCTACTATGCTTGATTCGTTGCTGCACAGGGATTCATTGAGTGAAGCAGGAAGTCTTTGTCTCCGCATTTATTATGAGGCTACTAGGAGCTGGTTTGCTTAATAATAAAATAGGAAAACCTTACCTGAGTTAGCAACACTAGTCTCTTGTTCTCTAGAAAAATATTGTCGACTATTGAACCATAGGATTAACTGAACAAGCAAGTATCCGACACAGCCATCCCCCAGGAGTATCTTATCGGCAAAGTGAAAATGTGCACAAGTCTCTATCATTTGATCGATCTAGTTTCATTCCTAAAGCTGGGGCTTGCTTCACTATCACAATACAAACTGTGTGTGTGTAAACCCATCAGAGCACAACAGATCACCTCGAATTGGATCAGGGTGCCGATGATGCCACATAATATATACATGACAAGAACATGCAGAAATCAGGAGGGTGTTTCGTAAGCTCTCTCTCTCTCTCTCTCTCTCTCGCAACACCAGTATCATCATAATATTATCGTCACGTCAGCATTCATCAATTCATCAGTAATTTTATTGTGTTCAGTAGAGAAAAAAAACACATTGCGTTGCGTTACATTGCGAACAAGATGCGTGGGAAAGTGTTCCTCTTTCTTCAATCAATCAGCAATGGCATGCACTTGCACACAACAACACGAGATCAAAATCTGAAGAGTTGATGAGTTTAGCGACAATTCAAACTCATACTTTGAGAACCAGTTAGAACCTTTCTTGTAGGGGAATGTATGTATATAATAGCCAAAATAAAAAAACCTGTACAAATTTCGTAAGATGGTGAAGTAGACGAAGGTGTACTAGCTATCATTATGATCTGTGGAAAATACGAGGCTAAACATGTACCCATTATTATTATATATCCTTTTACGCAATGTGACTTTTAACAAGGACTATCTTCCGCTTACCTCGTTATCACGATGTAGCGTAGGTAATATACCCCATAATTCGCAAGGCTTTCCAGCGGAATTTATATTGCTGAAAAAAATACGTGAGCAAGGCAGAGCGTCTTAAAAATTTCACAGGAAACCGCAACTTCAAGGGCTACTCAAATGCAGTGATGGTGGTTGTGAATTATTATAGAGTGTGGCTTTTATCGCTATTATCATCATTTACCCCCACTGGAGTATTTTCTTGAAGGACGAACGGATGTACAGACCAAATTCCCCCATCTCGAGAAGAATTTTTGTATGTAGCTGCATAAATCTGATACAGGTTTCCTGGTTAGGCTAGGCTAGGATGGAATGCATTAAATGAATTTATGAAGATAACGCTGTGTTTTTAGCTAAAAAATATAAAAAAGAAACCTTTGGTTTGCTGCTAGTCTTCGCATGCACATTACAATTTCACGTAAAAAAAAGTTACAGTCTGCGGGGTTTGAGCCGTCTTAATGCGGTCAAGGTTGCATGAATGAGGAGGAAAATGCAAACATGTAATTTCGTAATGAACTATATGCCGAAAAATGGTTAATTAGAGCATCAGTTTAGCTGCACTTTTGCGTTTTAGACAGAAGCTACTACCTAACGCTTGACAAGAGTTGCATATTCCATATCAAAATTATTTTAGCGTAGGACAAGTCATAATTTTAATTCATGTGACTATGACTACACATAACGAATCTAATTTAGATGAAAACATCACGTTCAGGGCATGCCTCTAAAAATGAGTAATCTCCAAAGGATTCATTTTTTGGGGAGGCTATACTATTACAACGTTAAGTTAACTTTTTAGTCGCTACACTAATTCCTTGCTAGTTGGTACTACGCCTCCCTCTCCTTGTCGAAATATAAAGGAAAAAATACTTCTATATAATCTCTAGAATTCTAGTTTTGGAGTAATTGCTAACATAATCAGAGGTAGCTGTCAGAGTCTATAGCTTGGTTAATAATAGTAGATAAAATTTTTGTGCCTTGTTTGTGTCTAAAATACGACATGCAAAACGGATCCGGAGGGGTAAACTGTTTTTCGCTCTCTGTTATTATCGTGCGCTAGCTACTCCTTTTCCAGCAAATTATTAAGTAAAAATATACGTATATATCACCTGTGTAATTTCCTAATCAGCTAAACAGAATCCCTGAGGCAAGTTAATATTTGATTTACTATTATTATTTGAGACCATCTACATCACTTGTGAGAGTGAGAAGCCTTCACTGACTCGTCTCCCTCACAGATCATACGTCCTCACGTCATTTTACCTGCAACCCGTCTAAAAGTACTAACAATGGGAGAGATGTGTCTTGTCCATGTATAATCAGAAATGGCAATGAAAGTAGTAAAGCGTAAAAAATATATTCATAAAAACATGTTTGTGGTGATGATGATGAGAGTCGTGCAGAAACCGTGCTTATTCATGCATTCGTTCTAGACCAGATTCGCAAAAGAGACAGACGTGTGTACGTACCGAAGGAAAATTGATGTGGATTGAGATGTCTAAATCGAATTCGAGTCACTTCCTATTTTTATTAGAGGGGAGTGGGGATGTGAGGTGTGGAAAAAGATGCGTCAGTTAGTCGTGCTGCTTCCCCTCTTTATACATCTATAGACACACACACACACACACACACAGTATGATATATTTCACAATTTCAGAGAGCTTACGGCAGCAGGTGTGCTGTGGTTGTTTTGTGGCTTAAATGGCTGTATCATGAAAATTCCATGCAAACCCAAATTGCTTTTCCTCTCTTCAATTTTTGATCAAATTGCGTTGTTTGAAACTGTGTGTGTGCCACAATTGTACATACACATTCATCAAACGACCAAACAATACAACAAGCCAAAGGAAATGGCGTTTTGTATTTGTAGCCATCCATCCAAAAATTTAAAGTAAAATAAAATGTATAACGATTTTCCATAATATTCCGTTGTACTGTAGGTATATTGTAAACTTTATTTTAAAATCAACAGCAAACCTTTATCTTTCAAAAAGTTTTCACCTTCAGAGCCACATTATTTTGTAAATAATGTCACTCACACTGTGACAATGAGCGTGCCACCATTTCCATTTTGTGTTCTCATTTAGGGAGCATGTGGTGCTGGCTGTGTCTCCGAGTAGCAGTTTTTCTCTGTTGTCTCTGTAGTGAGTAGTAGGTGATAGGAAAAACCATTTTACTCATTCGTCTCATCCCTGTGCGCTGCTCCTCTTTCTGTTGTTGGCAACAAAGAAATTTACTAAATTGATTGTAACCTGCGGCTATTTACCTTTGATTTTCTGCATGGATTGATTAACCAGTGGAACTGTTGTGCCGTGTTTGATGCAGCAGGTAGGTATAGGTGCACATTGAACAAGTGATATGGACTCATGCATGGATGAATTTTTGTCACAAAAAGTGTGATCAGATGGATGAGAGATGGATGATGTGCAGCAGCAGTGTAAAAGCTGAAATGCACTTACAGACTTTTTACATATGATGATGATGAGGAATAAGGGCCTAAATGTATTTACTTGTGGGGAGACGACGACGATGATGATGACGATAGTAATCATCGCCTATCGTTACTTCTCTCTAACGTAAACTCGACAGGTAAATAGAGAATGCATGTTATATGTGGATGACGTATGCGAAAAAAAAAACTTTTTTAAAACGTCCAATCTTGTATGTCTGACTGAAGTCAACACAGCAGAGAATAAAAATTGTGGCATGAATACATATACCTAGGTTCCTTTCTCACGCTCATAAAGTATGTCTATTTACCTAAGTAACTAAACACTAATCATATGTCGTTGTTAGCAAGATTAAGCACAATGTGAATGAAGATATTTTTCGAAAAAGTATAAAAAAAACATTCTGTGTAGCTTATTTAAAATCAGTCAATAAACATATCATGGTTCATTTATGGGATAATCAACAAGAGGAACCCAATTGATAGTTATATAGTATTATAGCCATTCTGTGTGTCAAACCGTAGTTCGAAAAACATTCATCTTGGGATTCCATCAGGTTATATATATGTATCTTCTTAGTTCATGGACAAGGAGATTAGGGGATAGGCTTGTACCTCGACTAAAACAACCCAAAAAATTAGTGTTTCTTCAAGAACATTTATTATTCGCGTGCAAGTAGTGTAGTGTATGTATTTCATGCTTTTTCTTAAGAATGGACCACCTTTCGGATTCTCATTTCATTCACTGCCAGCCAGCAGTGCAAGAAGTGCAGATGTATTTAAGACAGTTCACTCTGTTCAGAGTTCGTTTCGTGGCATTATTCCTGACTAGTATTTAGCGGTCTTTAGCAGGAATCAAGTTTCAACTCCAAAATGGAGTTAACAACTTTCAGTCCCATACAGAACAAGTGTATCATCAGGGAGTTGTAAAACCAGTGCTTTAGAAAAGCGCCTAAAATAGTAGTAAGCCTACGAAGGAATGAGGTTGAATATATTTAAATCCAAAGTGGTATAATTTAGTAGTGCCAGTGTGAAAAATTTCTTTCACTTACTTGTTTGCTGTATCATCGTTGTCGTTTTGTTCATTTTGACTTTAGGCGTGTCCACTTGCATGCACAATTGTACACAAAGTTTTCGCGATTTTTTGGTAAATCGAGCAAACAAATCTTCTAAATTTGAGCTCTCTCATGGAGATTGTATTTGTCACTGCCACACAATTTATATGTAATCTAGATTTTTAGCGTCAATTTTAGGGAATTTTTTAAAATAAAAAGTACAAGATTTCGCCCCGAACCCAAGTTTGTTTTTTATTTTCTAAGATATGGCGTGTGTGGGATGGTGGATTATGGCCAGTGGAAAATGTTAAAAACTTGTCTGGTTTTTGTTTCAAATGGACCATCCCATATCTTCCTTATTTAAAAGAAAAATCTCAATTTCTTTCGCCCTCGCACACAAAATAAATGAAACTCGACTGCACCTAAGGATTTTCTGAAATTGATGAGGGTTGTTGATTTTTCTTGAACAACATGGCAGATATGGTCATTTCATTTTAGGAAACGGTTTTATGGGACATTCAACTTTGAAAATGAGCGAAAATTCTTTTTTTTTTATTGGGCAAAAATATCACATAATTTGTTTAATCATTTCACCACCGACCGACATGTGTTCTTTCTCCCATGTCAACTTTGTGGCAAGAAGAGGGGATTTTTATTAATGGAGTGTGCTCCTTTTTTTAGAAGATTGAGGAAACATGATAATGGTTTTTATTTCGATGTTGAAATTAAACATTAATCCAAGCTCCCTCTCATTTTGTATTCATACACTCTCCCCTCTTATATATATATGTATTTCGAGTGACTTTGAATATATAACTTTCTTTTGAAATTTAGAGATGCATCGCATCCCACGTTGTTTTTTCCCTTGTGGATTCTATTAGTTGTCGTTGTTTTTTTCCTTGCACTAAAAAACCTGATTCAATTTCCATGCCTCTTGCGAAATAACCAGTAGACGGGTTGGATGGAGTTGCAAAATTGTGTGTACTACTACGTCATTCCCATATATATATTCCTCCTGAATAATACTACCAAGTTTTCCTATTCCCCCTTTTTCCTCTTTTTTTTATCTTTCTAACAATTTTGTTTCATTGCGTAAATCCTGGGCAGAGAGTTATCTGATGAAATTGGGATAAAAATGACATGAATAACACATCAGTGTAATCGTAATCTTTCCTCTCCTAATTACAGTCGTCTACAATTTTTTATTGCCCACACTCGAGAAAAAAATATTTCTTTTTTACTGATTATATTTTTCATATAATATGTCATCCTCCTGATGCTTTCAGAGAGTTCTCCTACATGCAATGCACGTAGAGTGGAGCATGCTTTAGAAACTTTTTTCTCCGTAGCTTGCAAACTCGTCGCTTCTTGATTAAAATGGGGTATAGAAAGCTGGATTGCATGAGACATAAAAAAACAGCGTCAAACTAATTTGTTTGACTGACCATGAATGACTAAAAATATGAAGGATATGCTTGTCATGTCATCAGTGATCATACTAATCACAATATTCATAATAATAATAATAAGCATTTCACTTGCAAACCTATTTATGGCTAGTGAAACTTCATGTGACGAAAGCGCAATATATCAATGATTATCGAGTCAGGTGTAATTTTAGTGCCTAAAGTAAAAATGAGTTTTTCTGTAAGGTGGAATTTTTTTTTATTATTATGTGGTGTAAACAAGTGTGCATCCACTGCCGAGTTTCATGATGATGCTATTGCTATAACAATCTCCAAACAAGAGTTTTGAAGTAATGAATGTAACGAGTAATAACAAACCTTTTTTTCTCTCTATTTGCAGGTAAACCCTCCACACACGTCCGTATGTACGGTGGAGCTTGCGTGTTGTTGATGCACATCGGAGTCCATCTACATTTTTATGGGAAGCAGTTTTGAATTAACAAAATGAGCTCAAAAATTTTGCCCAGCGGTGCTCCAGCCCTGGCTCATACGACAAATGGGACAATGGGCGATTCCATTTTTAGTTCTGTCAAGTCGCTTCACGAAAGGGATAAATCGAGTCAGTTGGGGATTTACGAGAATCACTACCAGAACCAAAGACACAACTCTACAGAAACGCCCAAGGTAATTTTCAAAACAATATTGGTACATACATTATTATATACAGAAAAGGAATACCTATATACATGCAGTAGTCATAATAATATTCCACCGTGTGGCTTGGTTGGAAGGAATGGTTTTTATTGTTTCGTTCTCATTTCCGACTAACAAAACGTAACACATAAGTTATATACGCCACACGCTTGCATGGTAAATAAGTAAATAAGTTAGCAGACCAGAGAGAGAGAGAGAGGTATGATGATGATGAAGTAGGGCAGGAAACAGATTAATCACGCAGATGAGTTCACGTGTGCTCTACGGTATACCCCAGCAACATATATACCGGTAATACAGTTTTGGATGCTATGGTGATTCACAAAGTGAGAAAGGAATCAAAGAACAAAGCTTCTTCCCGACAGAAGACTCCATAATTTCTAGTGCACATGCTATTATTCGCTACCAGATGAAATGCAAAGTTTTTGTATTTTTTTTTCTCGTCGCACATTCTCGTTCCATGAAACACAAGAGGATGGGATTTGCAAAAGGAAATGAGAATCCTCCTAGGGACAAGGTCAACTATGAAGAACTGCGATATTATAACTATAATTAAACATTTAAGTATAGATATATTCAACTCTTGTGTTTGTTCTAATGGTAGTGTATCTGCGCAGGTAGAAACAAGGTTATGTAACTTTTTTCACATGAATTTTACATATCCTCTTATATACATGTACATTATGCATGTACTAATGCACAAAACTTGATCATTTTGGCGTCTCTGTTTCCTCCATTTAGAGTTTTGTTCAAGTTTTGTTTGTTTCCGCGGCGGTGGTGGTATAGTGGTTTTTCATACAAACGACTGTATCTTTATTATTATTATTATGATTCCTTGTGGTAGGAAACCCCGGACGTTAACAATGTCAACTCATATATTCTGCAACAGTTAATTTTGTCCGACCTGGATTTGCTGGGTCGTTAACGCATCGTTACGTTTTTTACACTCTTCGGCGTTGCCACAATTTGCAAAAGAGTTCTTTTCTTTCATTCTCTTACTTCATTGTTGGATGAATTAAATAGTAACGCCGACATCGTAAATAATGTCATGTCGGTCCAAATTAAAGAAGCATTTAGCTTCATTTAATTCAACATTGAAAAACTTCTTCTTTTTTCAACCCTGATACAATTTACAAAAGCACCTGCCTATTTCAGAAGAGGAATTCTTTTCACGGTTTGAAAAGGATGGAGTTCCCTACAAAATACAAAAAAAAACAATCGCATTTTTTTGCAATCATTTGAATAATGTGGAATGCTAGGTAGCAATACCTCCAAGAAGTGAATATTCAAAATACATTTTCATCCTGGTGACTTCTTTCTAACAAAGCACACACACACACACATCATGTTTTTTTTTCATCAGGTTTCCTCATCTCTGCACTACTATAAAAAAAATTCACGAGAGCTTCTTTACACTTCTCATCATCATCATCATGAAGCACTTAAATACCGTAACTTGTTGCAGCTACGTATATGCAGTTGGTTCCACATGTGTGAGAACTTCATTTTTAAAAAATGTGATTTTTTATATATAGTATATCCTCTTCTCAAATCTCTTATATATCTACCATGGATGGTTAAACGCCTAAAGGTTCTGTGCACCGTAACCAACCACTTGTGCATCATCTTTTCCTATTCTGATTATTTCATCATATCGCCATCATGCGAATGTCATCATTGTCACACAGCACACAACACAAAACTGTTTCTGGCTGGGTGCATCAAAATCTTATTATTATTTTTTTTTCTTCTCAATTGCACTCCCTCTTTCACTTCAAAGTGCACTGCTCTTTTGTTCCATTTTGAGCGCAGGAGCGTATCATCACACATGTAACCAACCACCACCTTGGAAACAAGGCTTAAGTCCAAAATAACATTTCGAGAAAATACTTACAATATTCTCGAATTGGCAAAAATTCCTATAATGTTTACTTGCATTCATGAACTATAAAATCCACAACAATGATCAACTTTATTGGCGAAACTTTTCCTTGAAAAAAAAATTTCATAGATTCATGTTGTAAATAAATAAAGCGTCACATCATCTTACAACGCGTAAAGATAACGTAGGTAATTGCTGCACAAACGGTTGTGCATTTTTTTGCCGGTTCTGAAAAAAAACTACAATCCTATTGTGTTTGACGAACTGATGATGATGACTAGTGAGTAAAGAATGAGCTGACTAGGAGGGCGATTCCTTTGAACGTTTGTTTCATTACGGAGTGAATATATAGTAGTAGTATGCTCGTATACGGGCACATTATCATTTTATTTCTAAACTCCTGACTTGAATTGAGTGGAAGGAGGATATCGTGTGTGACGGGTATTCATTGTTCACCAGTTATTTCTGTCGGAGTGCCACTAAAGTAATCCGAACGAATAAAGCAATATTGTAAGGAAAGAAGGTGGTTTTGAAATAAAGGAAATCCCAGAAACGGTGTTCCTCATTAAATCAAGAGAATGTTGTTTTTTTGTACAGGTTTAAAAATGCATTACGAACGTCTTTTACGAATTCACACTTGAAATTTATGAGTCGGCTAGGATTTCATTGAAAAAAGTGTGAATTAACATGTGGATACCAACTTGTTACAAAAAAGTAATTGATTGATGATACGTGTACTAAAAGTAAGTATGTAACCAGCTCTGCATTTTTGTTAGTCCTTTTAAATGCACGACATGCCGCAGTTTATACACAGCATGTTTTAATAGGATTTATACTAATAGGCAATTCGTAGTATCGTGATTTTGCCAACATTGCGCTATTGGCCATAGCGTAAGTAAATGATATGTAAAGCATAAACGGCTTTTCAAGCTATGATCACTAACGACTTGGTTTTCGTTACGATAAATTAGTGAAAATGACCATTTTCAATTGTAAAAACAAACCGACCACTGCACTATTCACTCTAGAATAATTTTGGGTATTTTTTTAACGTGGCGTATCTCTCTCTCTCTCAGTGCTCATTATTACAGTGTGTGGTGCAGTGGCTACATGCACAACTGTAACTTGCACATAAGTACGACCGGATTTGCAGAGCAGAAAGCGCTACAAATACTCGTCGAATTTATTCAGTGAAACACATTACAAACCTTGGTATACATAAATATATTAGAAGTAATTATATCAAAAGGATTTTTTGGTAGGGCATGTAAGTAGACTTGAAACTATATTGCTATAAATCCCCCCCCCAAAAATGCGCACCACCTGTTCCTCCTCTCGTTTACAGTGCAGATGCAGATGATGTGCTCTTTGTGAGAGATCCGTACCTGCTTCGCACTCAGATTTTGCTCCTTTTTGTTTTAAAATAGCATATCCAAGGCAGGAAATAAGGAGGGAGTGTTTTCGTGGTGAAAATCCAATTGCATTTATTTTACATCAACTGACTCGCATCATTACCAATTTTTCTAGATCTCTTCTGCAAAACTATATTTTGCACGGTCTCCTTCCAACGCGTGTTATTTCCCTTTATAAATACCTTTTACATATTATTATACTCTCTATTTGCTGTGGTGGGTATAAAACTGGGATTGATTCTTAACTATTATTATGCCTTCCTCCTTACTTTAAATTACCAATTCACTCCACAACACACATATATTAGGAGAGCATATTACTGATGATCATGATGAAATAAATCACTTTCTGATGCTGTGCTTTAAATACTATGCAATTTGCTATACCAACTCTGTCTGTATATATATGATGATGATATACTTATGACGGTTGATGCTTTATATGACGATGATGATGTTGATGATGATGAAGAAAAAGCACAAGTGGTATAAGTAAACTTATTCGCTAATTTTCCAACATTTTTTTTAAAACTGTGTACTTGCTATCTTTATGTGTGATGAGATTCGCAGATCGACACAGATCCCTGTTTACTTTGCATGTTTGCATGGCACAGTGAAACTTTTTCGCATTAGATCGATTTTTTAAAACTTTTTAATATTTTGTCTGCACTGCAATATGATCAAATACTAATAATCATTTTTTTTTGGTTTGATAGACCAGTCCAGTGTGGTGTGTAGTGTTTGTTTTTTTTTTGCAAAAGAATATATATTTGAAAAGTTTTTGATTTTTGACGTGTGTGTGTGTGTATTTTTAAGTGACTATGAAAAAGTGAATGGAATGTTTATTAGTTTTTTGTTTTTTGTTTTTTTATATATTCACCCTTGTTTAGAACATTGCTTATGACGTGCCTAAATCCAATGAGTGCATTTACTCCCAGCATCAGGCAAAGTCAAATGCTGGTGTTTCAGTTGGTAAGTTATATTTTTTCGTAGAGACTATGATAAATCTTATCTTTGAAAATAAAATTGAAAAAATGATACGCTATGATTGATATGTTTCGATCTCCATTTTTGACATAAAGGTTATGAAGTATGAAATGTACCGATATTAGAGTGATTTTTAGTAGAGATATTTTATGTGAAAAAATATGTGTGAGATATGAAGTTTTCATATTTTTTTCTTCTCTTGTGCATGAAACTCCTGTTATGTATTCTATCTAGCAGTATCAACTTTTGTTTGAGAATTTATTTTTGAATTGATTTATTAAATGCACGTGTATATACACGATAGATTGAGTTGGAGTTTTTTTTTGTAGAAAATTCTGTAATACGTGTACGGCAAAAGCAGTCATGCCGTAGTAGTTCATTGTTGGTTGGTGTGAAAGTACAGAGGATTATGTCAGATCGGTTTCATAATGTTCTATTTAAAGTATTTTTCGGGAGTCCACCAGTTTTGTGAGTGTGTCCGGTTGATTCTAACGGAGTTGTTGAAATTTGCAGAGAATTTGATTCCCCAAGCGGCCCGCCTCATATTAGCAAATGCTCCGAAGAATAGAAGCGACTTTGTTGACCAAGAGCGGAGCGACTCGGATGATTATGATTACGTAGTTACAGATGAAACTGACTCGGAACCAGAGCCCAGCATACCACCTCCGGATTACGATAGTTATACTGATGACTTCAGGGATTCTTATGGGGAATATGGTATGCAAACAAAGACTTTTTTTTAAATAGTTATTTAATGGGCATACAAGTGGGGAAAATATCATAGGATCCGGTAAAATGCAGTTTTAAAGTAGAATAATGCGCATATTGTTTGGGACCAACTACGGTATTGTGAAGCGAATTCGTGTTATGACTTGTGAGTTTTTGTGTATGAAACGGAGAAAGTTGTTGGGTCTATAGCATGGGAAATTGACAATACAGTAAAAGTTTCATTTTAATATTGGAGAATGTATTTAACATGTTTGGATATTATGCTGATTACTGGAAACTAAAATTTCAAACTAAACCAGGTTTGGAAGTAATTCAAGAAGAAACAGAGAGCCAAATGTCATCCGACAGTGACCAAGATCTAGACCAGTTGAATGACCTTGGATTTGACGAAGAACCCCCTCGCAGGAAAGTCCCTGGCGTGGACTGTGTTGATGTTGTGGATCATTTTGGGGTGACGAATTTCCTCGGAGATTCCGGTGAAGTATTAACCTATTCCCATGACGAAGAAACGGACGACTCTGATAACCAAGGGGGAAATGGGGAAATTTTGACGAAGCATATTCGCATTTCTGCCAATGACTTTGACCCCGTAAGAATTTTTGAACATGCATTGTGTGGTGTTTCTTGAAGGAGAGGTCATGTGTTGAAATGAATCTTGTTGTGTAATTCGCAGGAACCCATATTACAACGCTTGTACCATGTTTCTGAACCACACCAAGCTAGCCCTTCAGAATCCAACGAGGCGATTGCCGGCTTTATGAACATTCTCAGTGGGAATCGGAAGAAGGGAACGTTTTGGAATGCGTGGAGGAAAAAGTTTTACGTGGTAGCTGCCGGAAAATTGAATGGATACGAGGTACGCTAACCAGAGATTATAATTTACAATAGAAAACGCTTCACTTTCACCTTTCAATTGTATTGATGTAATATTCATTATAATGTTAACAGAAAGACGATTGCCAAGATCTTTTCCAGTCAATCAACCTGATTGGAGGAAAGGTTGACTTTCTGGACCCTGTCGAGTTCGTCGGACCCGAACATGGAAAGGGCATGACAAACCGTATTATTGGCGTTGATGATGGAGTGAGTTGAAAAGCGGCTGCTGACAATTTACAACTACATTAATTTTCATTCATTGATTATAATATGCCAAATGTATTTTTGGTACTTGCAGAAAGGTCACTATTTCGTTTTGCAATGTTCCACCCCAGAAGTTGCAAAACGCTGGGTGGCAGCCCTGGAACAGGAAATGGCGTCAACGTTATCCTTTGCAGTTCCTATCTTACCCAAGAGCCCCTCCCTATTCCGAGATATAGTCTTGATCGATATTGGTTCCTCAAATGTTCGTGCTGGTGTATTAAGCCATCAGCGTAAGTAGCAGCGACACTTTGAACTTATATACACATGCGTACTTACTTTGGTTTTCAAAATTAGTATAAATATATATATTTCTTTTTAATTTTGACAGCTACATTACCTGCATTATTTTTCGCGTCTGTGATGTCTGAAAATTTAAACTCTGGTAAATTTGTTTACGGCAATGACGTTTACAAACCTGACTACCGTAAAAATGCCAAAATTACGTTTCCCTTTGAATGCACCTCAAAAATGTGCCAGGTATTTCAATACTCCTTATTTCAAGCGTGGCGTGATATTGCATTGAATAAGGCACACGTGTATTTTTGAAGTTGGGCCCTATAAAACCGTATTTCATTATTAATGTTACAGAATATGATAGAAATTGCTGCGATTCAGGGATTTCTAGAGAAGATTTTCAAGGACTTGAAAATTCGCCCGGAGAATTATAGACTTATTCTTAATCTTCCCCGACGCGTTGATAACAAATGCCGAAAGAGTATTCTAGATTTACTGTTCAATACATTTCAGGTAACTTGAATTAAATGCTTGAATGGTTAGCCTCGTTCCACTACTATTTGCTGTCTTTTATCTGATTGATGATAACACGCCAACAATTTTCCTTTTAAATTTCACAGGTACGAAGTGTAATGATCGCTCACCAGAGTGTCGTATCTTTTTGGGCATATTCCACTGACAACGGGATAATCTGCGACGTTGGAGAACGATGTGATATTGTGCCTGTCAGCCAAGGCTTCATACTAACACAGGCATGGGCTCGAGCACCATATGGCGGACAACCCTTGAAACATTCCTTACGGCAAGGATTGGGACCCCAGGAGAATGGACTTTACTTGTCCACTCCTGCTGAGAATCTTGTGCTTCGCTTCATCTCAGAGAATTTCGTGTGCGTTAGTTCCAACGGATCCCGGAGACCTTCTCAAGACTCCCAAGAAATTGTTGTGGAAATGGATTTACGGGATGTGTTAAACTTCTCGAACTTGATTGGAGTAAATCAGAACGTGCTTCGAGGCGTCGGGGAAGGGTTTTTTGACCCAGGAATGTATGGATTTGATTGTGACAGTCTTCCTAAACTAATTTACAAGTGTTTGCAGGTACACGCCTAATACATACGCTCACTGCAATTGATACGAATCTGTTACACTTGTGGACTGCTGGATTAAGTTTTTTTTTAAATCTCCTTTGAATTAGAACTGTGGCGTTGACATACGGAAGGAAATGTCTCAAAACATTCTGCTCGTTGGAGGCTGCACAATGATCCCTGGATTTCCAGAAAGATTGGAGCACGAGCTAACTAAGTTATGCCCACCGCATCTTAAGCCAAAGGTGAGTTCTATGTCTGTAGCTGTAGCATGTATTTGAGCATTACGTATTAAACTTGCAAATTTAAAGATACATTCAAAAAAAAATCTGTAATTCTTGCCCTGTAGATAAACGTGTCCCCGTACCGGTATCACGCTAGCTTCATCGGAGCATCGGTTTTGGCGACCACAGAAGCCTTCGAGAAATCCCTTCTCCACCGGTCTAAATACGACGGCGGTCCAGGCCCAGCCTACTGGATGATCTGAAAATATTAATGTGTTTATCATTTACCATGCAATTTAGATAAAGTTAAGTACTTAAAATATTACAAAAGCACTGCACTCAAGAGACCAAGAAAAGAAAACCCCTTTTTGCCTAAAGCAAAAATCTCAAATTCCCCAAAGCGTATAAGTGTATCAGGATGAATTGCTGGAATCAGTATATCCTCACATTCCAAAAGAAGCTCTCAACCCAACCCTATCGTTTGTTCTATTTTCATGACATGTAAACTACGAAAATGCATTGTAGTCGTAATTTATTTAAGGCAATATATATCATGATTTATTAGCCTAGTTTATATATATATATATATATTTACTTGTTAAAAGTTAATTCGCAATGTTGTAAAATCGCAATTAGTTATCATCATCATGATCTTTCAAAGAAAATAAAGTACGTCAAGGCGTAATTTCCTAAGCTAAACCTGATTGCACATATCAACCAAATCAAATCATTACTTTTCTAGGCATATATTGCATGCTGATAGACAGTCAGACACGCAAGATCCTAAGAGCCAGGTGAGACGATGCCATTGCATTGGAGCTGTTACACAATCTATCGTCTATCATTTGTTTAAACCACTTTCATCAGAAACAAAGTATTTTATCAGTTTATCGGCGAAACTACCATCAAAAACAGGGATATCCTTTGAGATTAAAGGCTAGTAAAGCTAGTTCAACCGTTCGCGTCCATTGCATTTTTATCGTGGTAGGTAAGTATGAAAACGCACATCACCCACCGCCAACATAGGGTTTCCTGTAACGTAGAATATTTAACGAGTAAGCTGCGTAAGGAGTGTTGTAGTTTTTGCTGCATTTCTTACATACTTAAAGATTCAGGGGATCATGTAACATGAGCATTTTATAAAAGAGCATCATCATGAGTTATTCTGTAGTGCAAAATCTGAGCATCTCATATATATCGCATATCATGTTGCGTACTGACGACGATGTTGGTTCATGTACAATTTTTCTTTTCCGAGATCACACAAGTCTTCAAAAGTTTCATGCAACTAGTACAGCTAATAACTTGCTACTTGAAGCAAGGGATATTGGAAGACAAGCTGTTTGTAGTTTGAACGTACTGATAGCGAAAAAAAATTCAATCAGGGAAGATTCTCAGTAAGTAATAGGTTATCATCATTATCACTTATGGTTATTAGGTTCTGCCATGCAATCAAGGTCTGGGAATACGGACGGAGTCAGGCAACGCATTTTAATCAAGATTCTCCAGGAAAAGTTTCCAACTAGTCTTTCTCCGTTTCGTTTTTTTGGAAAAATCTGTTACAGGAAGGAAGGAAAACACAAATTTTCATAAAGATTTTTTTTTCGTCACATCAATGCATGCAAGATTACGGGGCGGGGCACGAAGGAATTATTTTGCATTCGGGAGACACATTTTGTCGGGACTACACGGGCACGAGTAGGATCGGCAGTTTTACGAGCATAATTTTTTTCGCCTCTCTCTCTCTCTCTCTGATCGTATCTTTCTCTAAAAGATTTTCCTTTATGTAACATTGTTACTCACTGTCACTAAAAGTTTAAGCTAGGCTCACTGAATGCTTTTACTCCTAATCTATATATCCTCGCCGCTCGTTTTACTATCCCCTCCAAACCTAGGTACGTATATCCATTTCTCTCACCATGTGCAGAAACCTGAGAGTTAACCAGTCTGCAAATAAATGCGAAGGAGAGCAGGTTTCTAAGTAAGTAATGCTTAACGCTACGAAAATGAGGACCACATGGGAGGAGAGGGTATATAGTCCGCCAAACCGTAAGAACGGCGAACTACTGGAATGTGTAAGTGTCTTACTGACTTACTTTTTATTTCGTGAAAGAAGGTCTTCCCTCTCGTTCTCTGACTGACAAAAGGATATCTACTTTGTCTTTTATCTCCGGATCAGAGAGGTCTTCGCTCGTCTAGAATATGTATGTTATGGATCTACTCCTTGAATCTGTGGTTCATACAAAAAAAGGGTTATACCCGTTCATACAATGTGCAAAAAAAGTTGTTTTTTTTTCTATCTCTCTCTTCTCTCTCTCTGTTTCTTGAGTTGCAAGCAGAAAAATAGTGGAAATGGGAAGACAACGAAATCATCATCATCTTATATGAATATAAGAATGAGCCGTGACTTCAATATGGATATAAACGCACGTCATATAATGTGTGTACACTCACTAAACACTAGACTATATAACATGGAATATATACTTACTTATATTGTATGAAAGTTGGTAGCACACCCTTTGCAACCAAAGTTGCCGAACGAATAATAAGCACTTTGGAGTAAAAGCAGTAAACTGAAGATGGGAAAGATGGTCCAAACTCCATCAATTGTCCTTCCCATGGTAAACGCTGATTTTCCCTGTAGTCGGCCATATGCTCTTATGTTTGTTTTAGATGTGCATTAAAATCTACAGATAAAAAAAATATTCTAGTAGTAGTAGCAGAGACTTTTTAGCTTCTCATCGGATATTTGTTTCTTGTAGGCAGTGAGGGTTCAACCAGAAAGACGTTTCATTTTATCTTATATATATCAAGTGTAACAGTGATTCCGTCTAATCACAACAGTCTCAACCGTCTACCACGGCTAGCTAGCGTACGGCTGCTGACGTGATACAGTTTCCTTTTTATACACACGGATCCTTATAACTCGCAATAAATTCAGTTTGATCTCCGACAATTTCGGTTTTTCACGAAATAATAATGTGTCACTAAACAAGGGACCGTGACCAAACCGCTAATTTACCTTATTGTCAGTGGCGTGTTTTTTTTTAAAAAAAAGTTATTGCTTTAAGTTGAATGAGTTACACACGTGGTGAAAAAAATAACACACTCCAGCATTCCATAATATCGTGTGGCTTTGCACTATAACCTCTTCTGAAAGACAGGTAGCTAGCTCCTCATATCTCACAACGTCATGCATTTTTGCTCCGTCTGCTGAAGCAATATAAAAAAGACTCTGTCTGGTGCTACTACGAACGAGCAAAACACATGTAAAATGGAAACAAAGTGGTGTTGGTGGTGGTGGTGATGGTGATGCTGTGTTACAAGGTAGAGGGGCATTCAGCGAGACAAAGTGCTTTTAAGCTTATCAAAAGAAAAAAAGTTATGGATTTGCTTTAATCTGCATCTAGTTGGGTGCAGCCCGACCCGATTAAAACTTGAAAGCAAAAGCCGTTTTGATAATACTTGATCTTAAAAAGAAAAAAACGCACTTTTTATTTACAGAGGTCATAAGATACTACACCCATTTATTCCTTTTTCTCTCCTTATTTTGAAGTTAAACGTGATTTTTAATTCCAGTACTAAAAACAAGAATCCAATATGTATATGTACCTTGAGTAAGATAAACGAGTCAATCACATCCAGGAAAAGATTTTATTTTCTTGCGAGAGTCGTCACCAAGTGCACTTGTTTTACCACAAGACAAATATAAAACATGATGAATGCGAGCTCGTGTATTTCTTTTGAGAAGTATCAATAAGCAATAATAAGAAATACATCGTACGTGATAATATCGAAAGAGGGGAAAGATAAACTGGTTTTGTAGGGAAAACAGAGAGAGAAGAGAAGAGAATATTATATACTTTTGCTTTCATGCTGAGGAGACCACCATCACCACCGTCAAGTTTTGCATTTACCATTTTTCCTCGCAGAGAGTAAAGCTAAAAGAGAAAAAAATGTAAGCGCAAGGCACTCTCTCCGCCACAAACTATCATCCCATTTTGCAGACATTCAGATCAGAGAGCTTCAGAGAGAGTTCTGGTCACATTGGAAACACACACTCACACACACACACACACCACGGCTTTACATTTTGCAGACATAGTTTCATTTTTACAACGGAGGATATAGCATGCACGTCACAATAACCTCGTCGTTCCCGAACTATTTTCAACCCACGTGAAATCATCTCCTCGACTCACTACATTCACTTGTGCTTCTGTTCTTCTCCCGGCTGAGTGTTTGAGAAAGAGAGAGAGAGAGAGAGAGAGCAAAGTGTTTTCGGTTTTTGTGCTTCTTGAAACACAAGTGATACATATAGCCAGAGAGAGAGAGAGAGATATTATAGCTTCTTTTTTTTCTCATCTCTGCTTGGACTTTGTTTTTTTCTTCTTCTTTCTTCGCATTTTATTATATATCAATCAGTAATTCTCAGATCATTCCTCTACTAAAACGGGATACATTTTGTCCCACGTTAAACCGTGATTGTGTTTCATCAAGACAAAAAAAACAATAGGATGTGGTTTACAATATAAGACTTTTTTCGTTCTTCTCTGGTCGTTTTTGATAACAAAAAGTATCGAAACTGGTGTGTTGCCTAATTTCGTGTCGGCTGACATTGAAACTAGTTCCGTCCTGAACTGGCAATAAGTATTTGAGATGTGGATACCTAATCTTTCACCGTAAGTCCGTGTTTATTTTCATCAAGGAATTTGCATAGTTGCCAACAAGGAGCAAGTATAGCGATATTTGTTCCAAGGCGAAACGCTTTTACTTTGGGGATTTCTCGGAGAGAGAATGTAGTTTGTGACTGGCGTGGATATTATGCATAAAGGAAACGGGGGGAACCTATGTTGTTTGTTGTATCATGCAATCTTCGACGGCTTCTCTCCACGAGCGATGCAGTTTACACGCTATTGTTTTGATTTGCTAGTTGTCTTTGTCTCTCACGATGCGATGTGGTGTGGTGATGGTGAGTGGTGGTGGTTTACATGTCGTGATTGGGTTTTGTTGTTTTCACAAAAATGTGAGCAAATGGGATACACCGAAGAAAAAAAAATCCGTGTATTTACGTCGGGAGAGATTTTGGTGTACTCAACAAACTGCATGTCTGGTGGAAGGACTAACACAGTTTAGATCGACCCATTTATTTAAAAGTGTCAGAAATGTGAGATTTTTGGGGATCGAAGGATTACGGGTAATATCTCTGTGGGGAATTATAAGAGCGCATAGTATTCCATTACATTGAAGTAAATTAGGAAGGAGTAAGTGGGCTCGGATTGAATTCAACGGGGTTCATATGAGATGATTCATCATGATGATGCACGAAACACAAGCAAATAATGCATTTTTCTTTATATCACAAAGGAGAGGAAGGCTGGCTGAATATTCTTACGCGTGTCCATTTAGATAACTAATTCTTTTGACCTGTAATTAGGCACAGAAGACTGAAGCTACTTGATCTATTTTGCGTGTTATTGTCACTCATGTTCAGGTTGGAAAATGAAATGCTCCCTTCTTTTTTGAATAATGAGGGGAAGTTTAATCATTTCCGTCCGACCGAACGAAGCATACGGGGCAATAAATGCATCCAGAAGCTTTTCATTGACGGTGTTGCACGACATGACATTACATTAAAGATAGGATAGTATAGGTAATTATGCTCTACCCCTGTACGATGATGAACCAGGTTCAGCTTTACTTTGCAATTTACATTAATTCATCATGCAATACACGCACCCTCCTCCGATGGGAACAAGAACACAGTTTGATAATCCAAAAAGTATGCATAATGCATAACCCCTTGTGCACACGATGATATGAAACGTACCCGGAAAGCCTACGTTACGAATTTGCATATTATCATTGTCAGTAAAATGTTTTACCTGCTCATCAGCAACAAACGCCAAGCATGTGAAACACTTTCGGGTCTAGCCTGTCCTGTGCCAGACGTGAATTTGGGCTATGACAATTGCAATTTCATGTAATGCTAAAGCACCAATAGCTGATATCATGTACCACCGGAAAAGCTTAGTTTTGCCTTAATTTGTCGTAATATCCCGGCGGTCCATGGATAACAACGAAAGCCACAACGACACGACACCACCCAACCAACCTCAACGTAGTAGTGTTGATGTTTATGCACCTCACATTTCGAATCCATACCGTTTCAAATTTTAAGTACAAAAACACGTTCGTAGTCATAAATTCAATAAAAGCCATATTATAGACTAAAACCCTGTTTCCACGTCATCCAACCTCCTACCATATCTATATAACATCCAGGAAAATTTGTCTCGACTTGACTCGGCTCTGGCAAACTTGAGTGTTTCTTAATATACCTACTATGTACATTGTCAAATCCTTCAACCCCATAAAACACGCAGCATTTGAGCAGAAAATGAATTTTGCAACGCCACCAACGTGACACCAATCTTCGAAAAAAAATCCTCAAAGTCGACAACTCTCTCCGCCTGAGTCCACATTTTGTGTCTGAGACTACACAGTTGGTCGATAGCAGTCAAATTTGCTGACAAATAAAGTGAAAGAAACATTTACGATGTCATTTCAGACCTCAATAAATCATCTACATCAACATGTAATTCTAGTCGATTGCCCATTTGGCCCATTAGCCATGTCAGCCACTGTGTTAGGAAAGGGAACGAAGTAGACAAAGAGTTAAGAGTGCCAGCCAAAAGCTGTAGAAACCACACTGACTTAATAACAAAGTCGTACATAATAATAATAACAGAAACACAGAACTAATTTCATATCAAGTCCATATAAAAATGTTTTTATTTTTAGGGTGCTCCTCTTCCTCTCCCTGCTTGTTAGGTTTCAAGCACCATATAATTTTTTGATATTTCGATGATGCATCTCTTGAAGCTCGCGTAAGCCTTTGTTCCATCCCTAGCTGCTTCCATATAAAGCAAGCAGAAATGATGAGCTAAAGGGGAAAAAACTTAAACAATTTTTTTGTTCCAGATTTCACTGTAGCTATTTTACACCCAAGTGTAGAACTTATCAAGTAGTGGCGTAATACTTTGATCTTTTCTTTCATCTTTTATGACACGACGACGCATTTAATGTCTGTTATTTGCGCCTGGACTCTGTAAATGAGTAGGAAGTAGGCGCATGGGGGTACAGATATATACTTACTTATTTATTGTTGTGTAGACTGCGTGAAGAGAGAGAGAGAGAGAGAACAACACAAAAATGGTGCTGATCACTCAACCACTTCTCTTCAACGTCTCCCTTGGAGTGGTTCAAGATTTTCGTGTGTGGAGGGGGCTAGACTAGAGTGTGAATCAGTGCGATTCAGCAACCAAAATCTACGTGCCTACTCACCACTTCTTGCAAATGTCGAAATGTCATTCTTTGGAAATAATTCTGCTCTCTATTTCCCCCCACTCCTCCTTATGAGTTTAATGAACTTAATCAGACAAAAAGCAATCTGTCGAGAGTGATGGTGATGATGATGGTGTTTATTGGAATGGCTTTTTAGAGAGTTGCGGCTCATTCTGAGAATATTTAATGGTATTTGTTTTCAGATGAAAGAAGCAAGTCAGAAAACGTGTGATGTCTTTAAATTCTGCCTTGCCGTTGGAATCACCGTAACATTTTTATATGACTTTCCCTTCACACAAGCCGCAAGCGATGGCGAGTCTAACGAGGACAAGGGCTCTGGATCGCATCAAAAACTCCTCATTATCATGCTGGACGGGTAAGTTCATAATTGGAATTGATGTTGAAAGGGGCTACAAACAACATTGAATGAGTGTATATACCTACCAGGTTTGAAATTGGATGGGTGGCATGTAGTGTCCTGTGAGAGTAGTAGACAATCAACCACCGTGCATATTCTCTCCCACCCAAAGAAGCATTTTTTTTCTTCTTCTTCTTCCTTTTTTTTATTATGATTTTGTGGAAACCTATCCAGCCTCCATTCCGTTCACGATTCATCACACCCAAGCTAAAAACTAAAAAGGGAAATGTAACGCGAGGTTCATCCATTCTCTCTTCGATGCAACGTAAAGCAGCCTCTTTTCCTGGCATTCTCATTCTCAGAGAACAAAAGACCCGTTGCTAGCTCCCGTAACTGTCATTATGTCACGTTCTGCTGGTGATGCTCCGTGCTCAGGTTACACTTATATGAGGAAAGGTCACCACCACCATAAAAAACGCCACCGCGACTAAAATCCTTTTCTCCTTAAAATGTACCTTCCATGAAAATGCTTCTGGTGATGATGAGATGTGGAGTAAAAGCCGGTTTAGTATTCTGGGCTGAAGTTTGGCACTTCACGGTGTGAACTGAGAATGGGAATTGGGAAATCACAAACACAGGAATCCAATCCATGGTTCCGGTTTTCACCTTCCACCAAGCACAAGTCAATTAAGGGATTTTTTTCTGTATGAATGAGGTATATATCACTTATCAACTCTCTGTCAATAAGATGTGTATGGTGATTACTTTTACTCAATTCTTTTTAAGAAAAGGAAAAGGGTTCGTTGACCAGTTTACTATCGCTTACCAGAAGTTTATCAAACATTTGGAAAGAAAAACCGCACACGAAAGCGTCAGGGCGTTCCCCACCTAAATTCCATAATGGAGACTGAATACATAGAGGTAGTCAAAGTAAAATTCATTTTGAAGGAGTCCCTCAGCAAAGCTGTAAATCTAGTGAAAAGGAAAATAGATAATAAAATGAGTCTCGTTAATCAATAACATGAGGATGACGTGTGTGTGGGCACGAGATAATATGACTTTTTTCCTTGAAACTATGTATAAATAACAAGTCCAAAAAAGTGAACACACTCTTTTGGGTCTTCGTGAGTTGCGTGAGAAAAATATTACCTTTTCAATTTACGCACCCAGATTAGTAAAAACTTGTGTACATGCACCTGCTTTCCAAATATTAGACATGGTGGTATTTTGGTGGCGAGATAACGTCAGCTTATTCCTCCCTACCATTTTGCTCAGACAAATCAAAACGAAAATGATATTACGCTACCTCATTTTTTGTTTTATTTCTATACGTTCATCTACCAGAATGATGATGGGATGGGTTAGCAACCAACCAAGTCTATACTTACACATATTATTATGCTGCTACCAACATTTTCAATCACATTGTGTTTTGATATATTTTTGCTTATAGATTCAGATGGGATTACTACCAAAATCAGAAAGATGAGCTCATCGCGTTCCCCATGTTCCTTCAAGAGGGTGTCCAAGCCGAGTGGGTGGAACCCGTGTTTCCTTCCAACTCCTATCCCTGTTGGACTTCTATAAGCACCGGGCTGTACCCCGAAGTTCACGGGATCCTAGGCAACTACATGTTTGACCTCAATGGTGAGGCACTATTTGACCTGAATAACCACACAACCACGAGGCAAGAGCGTTGGTGGCAGGATGCCGAGCCTATATGGACTACAGCAACGAGAAACAAGAGAAAAGCATTTCTCCGGTTTTGGTCCAGGTGTGACGTGCCCTTCGATCAAATCAAGCCCGAGACGTGTTCAGGGTATACGTCGGCCGGAGGCATAGATGCCATAAAGGAAACTCTAAATATTGCTGTAGAAAGTTTACGAAAGGATTACGACTTAGTTATGGTGTGTTTTCTGCACACATCCTTACAGATATTATGTAGAATTATATATATATATATATATATATATTATGTACCATGTTATGAAAAATGTGAATGCAACGACTAGGGAAATACATTTAGCAGCTTAGCATGCTTCTGCCACGGCGTAGTTTCTTCATTATGATGAGTCACTCCGATGAAGGTTTGCGATAGCCCACATTACAATGGCGAAATGATTGGTGATGTTCCAGGTTTACGGCGAGCACATTGATAATGTCGGTCACGAGTATGGTCCCGACTCACCGGAGCTGAAACAAGCAATTCGGGATGTCGATAGTGCACTATCAGACTTTATTGATCAAATGGTCGATACAGGTCTTGATGAAAAGGTTAGTGGGATCCAGGGATCCAAATAATGTCGTTTTTCTTTGGCACCAACTCCCCCAACCCAACGTTTCTGACATTTCCACTCTTTTGTCTGATTCCATAGGTCAACATTATAATAACTGGTGATCACGGGATGAAGTGGGTTGGGAATGGGTCTAATGTAACATACGTGTCCTTGGATAATTATATAAAAGCCAGTGATGTTTATAGGGTTCTTGGTAGTGGGGCCGTAATGGCAATTGCCACGTACGCAAAACGACTAGAAGAGGTTAGTTATATATTGATTTTTTCCGTACCCTTCTTTTACGATTCACCCACCCATCCACGGCATTTTTGTAAGAGGGTGTTCTTTATCGTGAGTCAAAGTGGTTTCCTTTGTCTCCCTTCTCCCTTTGTCCAGGTTTACGAAGGTTTGCAGGGAAGGGAGGAATTTGACGTTTACCGTCGGGAAGAAATACCAGAATACTTTCACTACAAAAAGCACAGATTGGTGCAGGATATTTTGGTAGTTGCTAAGCCGAATTACTTCATTCGTGGATTTCAAAGCTCGAAACAGATTCCTAGAGATCCAGCCGATAGGGTGTTCTGGGGTGGAGTTCATGGCTACCCAAACATAACAGAGATGCGTACAATATTTTTTGCCAAAGGACCAGGTACTCATCAACCAACTTAGCGTAATGAAGACGCTTAACTCAATATTTTGCAATTTTATTTTTGACAAATTCCGATACTTTTCCATTTCAGGATTCCATAAACGAATGGCTCATCCGCCAATCCAGATGGTAGACATGTACCAAATCTTCACCCACCTTCTCAACATCCCTGCAAAACCACACAATGGTTCATGGTCAAGAGTGTCCGGAATGCTAACAAGCAGATCAGCCCATGAGGCTGTTTGTGATTTCTGTATAATTATCGTCTCCATTTCCTTAACCTTATTTAACTTTTTACATTATCCGTTTACAGTTCACACTTAGAAATTACTCATTTTTTTCACTGCTAAAAACTCTGACTACTTTTTTTTTATAAAAATTAAAAATTTAATGTTGTTTACGTCACACGTCAATCGTATAAGAAGTGAAGAAACCGTTAGTATTGTAATATACATAATTATTCACGAATTAATGAATGGGATATAACTTGATGAGATTATTTACCTGATTTGTTTAAATAATCGTCCGGCCGGGATATAAAATAATTTATTTTGAGCCCCATTAGGCTTTCATTCCAATAATTAATGGGGACGTTACTCATGATGTTAGTAGTGCTAGTAGATTTTTTTTAGGATCCATTACGTGTTTCTAGCTCGTCTTTTCAGTCTTGATACATCGACCGACCATTTTGTGTATACTTGCAAACGTTGTGTTCAGCTCGGTTTAAAAAAAAAGCCACTAAATACTTATCGTGTCACTATTTTTAAGACTATTATTCTTTTTATTTTCTCTGACGAATGCGTTGCGAATGGGTTACGTTATGCTACATCCCCTTTTGCTATGAGTTATGATGAGTCTCCAAGTTTCCTATAGGATAAGTAATGGGGCACCATGACACATTTCCTGGGCTTCGGAAGTGACCTCAAATACGGAGAAAGTATAGTGTTCCCATTTCTATATTACACAGTTTTTTTTCAAAATTATGACATTACATTTAGAAAATCTAACAAATCATTTTACTACAGTTATAGTTGACATAATATAATATGCTTGACATTTTCTGCAGAACATAAGTTTTACTCCATTTTTACTCCTCCACACATGACACAAGTGCAGTTCAAACGTGTAATGAAAATTGCAATGATACGTATATAGACAATATATATATAAAGTATTCTAAAAGTTTGAGTGCTTTATTCAAGTGTTAAGAAGCCGAATCGAAACAAATTAGTCTGATCTCCCAACACGATTGTCAATGAAACTTTTTATCGGTTATAAAGAAGTAATAGCTAGGATCACTTACTCACTAACAATAATTCCTATTCGAAACAGGCTTATCAATTAGCCTACTTTACACTTTATGTTTCAATTTCCAATAAAAAATAGCAGCATATATCTTTTAACGTAGATAAACTAATATGGTGTAGAACATGTGTAATGTTAAGACTAAGCCGTTTACTTAATTAGCTGATAATGGGAAACTTTGAAGTAGTCAAATGTAAAATAATCGTAAAAACGTGGATTCTCATAGGACTTAAAAATTCTTATCGGGAAAAAGTCATACAATAATCATATTTCTTCGCTTTCTTTATGCCTTTTTGAATTATGCACTCCTTTTCAACATGCCTAAGATTTTGTAGTTTTAAAATGTACTGGATTCTAAACATTTTAATCTTAAATTAACATAAATCCTACGCAAATGCTAGATCATGTCCGGATCCGGAAGCACTTACTACTTTACCAATCTACCTATACTACATAAAATTGATGTAAATTACAATTGAAAGTGGAATTGAAGTGAAAAGACAATTAGCTAAAATTGAATTTGGAGTAGGAACAAAAACCAAATCCGGTAAAAATTCAGAGACCTACTGGAGGAATAATGGATCATTGCCATACACAATTTTAATATTATACGTCTAATGTCGAACGTAGTGCCGTTATCTTATCAAAGAACTGAAGTTTAATGTTGCAATAAAACTGTAGAGAGCAATGCCACCTTGTATTTTTCACGGTGCAAATCAAAACTGGAAAAAATATACACTAGCAAATGTGAAATTTGTAATAGCAACAGGTCTTGTAGGCACACGTATCAAAAAGATGAAATGAGTTAATGTAACTAAGTATAAATACATAGACCGAGGAGTTTACTATATACTCGTAAAACATTACATTATCTCATTGACACACCCCCTGTATTTCAACTTGACTAAATGGATTATTCGCGTTGCGATTGATACCGTACACGGACATGATGTACCACTGTAGTTGAAATGGCAACTTTTGTAACTGAGATCGTACGAGCATATTACTAGAAAAGAAAAATGTTCTATAGTGATTAAATCCTATTGATTACTTATTGTTGAAATAAGATTGTGCACATTATATACGTATTACTTTATTTTGACATACGCTGATTTGCATATTATACAGAATCTAAAACCTAACTACAGGTCTTCATCATTGATATTCGGTCCCGGAGCCGAGAGGTTCCCTCTTCCCACTCTCCCTCCGTCTCTCCACTTCTCGCACATGCAATGAGTGACAAAAGGAACAACGAAATGCTAAAATGTGTTATACCTATGCATGCCCGATCCGATATTTTTCTACTGGAGGATACGGAAGGTATTCTTATCTTACAAAATGCAAAATAAAACTCAAAAAGAGACACACTGTGACCAATAATGACCGTTCATATGCAGATTTGGTCTGGAACGTCGTAGTTACCAAGGAACCGAACACCTTGAGTAATTCATTCTCCAAGCCAAATGTAAATGGAAGGTGGCCTGCATCAGTTCAAAGAGGCAAAAACTATATTTGCTGAAGACATAACGCGAAATTCCATGGTCTGGCACATCTGTACTTCTGTCTGTGTAATGAAAAAGAAATATAAATCTTGCGCATTATAAAGAAACTTTGAAAATCATATTATCCGTTTTTGTGGATGAAAGGTACCTGTAAATTTAGACAAATTCCAGGCGAATGCCATTCTGAAATATCAAATTGTATTTTCGGAACATCGTTAATGCAAATAGAATCAACCTAAACAGGCACAGCCGAATACCTCTTCATGGATACCTCGCCCATATTTTTCGGCATCTGCATATGAATTAAAAAATCCTAATTATTCTCTCTCTTGATTCTCACCATTTCATTCCACTATTTACACACGCATGAAACATTTGCTAAACCTAAAATAACTGACTTTCACGTACACCAGGAATACCACTAAATACGATTACCTTTTATTCAAATTTACATTGAGCTACATTCATCGAGGATTGTGAGCTCGGTCCAAATTATCTTTTGCCACACGTTTTGTGAAAAATGTAAGGAGAAGCTCAGTTGTGTTCGCCACGCACATTCGCTTTCAAGTTTTGCTTTTTCAATATTAAATACTTACAGACACACACACATGGCATTTTGCAGCTATTAAAACTCAAAGATGCAAGTTGTACAATACATGAAGAATTACTAATTGTAAGTTTGGAGAGCACTGGCTAGAAAGCCATTCCATGGCGCACGTGCATTAACTATAATTAACTGACAATTGCGCAGAACAGAATCGAGAGCTTCCTGAAGTTTACTTATACGGTTCAATCCACCACTCCAGAAGTTGTTCACTTATAATATTACAATTTGCAATCAAGAACGACGTGTACCATTTGGTGGCAGTGTATGCAGGTAAATTTCAATGTAACTCGGCTAAAATTTCTTATTTCATTTGCACAAAGTAGGTTTAGTAGCGTTAAAGTATTGTATTCCCACTTACTTTCTAGCACGACACAATTTTACTGATTCAAACGTCCTCCGATCCCATTTCGAGAAATTACAGTTATCATGACTCAGTTTACAATTGCATGGAAGGAATTTGCAGAATGTATGAAATGAACAGTCATTTCGTTCCATGTGTGTCCCACCCTCGCCAACTGTGACCTATGACATGATTGGATTGTTGGAGTACATTGACTCACTGGAGGACCTGGCGTGTTTGCTGTAGTATGCAAAACATATATAATTTTTGAACAATAATACTTTCACACATATTTAGCTTCCATAGCTTTTCTCATTTGTTTATACAAATTTTTATATTTTCCAGCACGGGCAAAAACGGAAATTATATGCCATTTTCGAAGGGCTGGGTTAAGCAGAAGATTTACCTCCATTTATACGAACAGGCTAAAGCAAAAGGTCAAGTTGATTAAGATTATTTCTTAAAGAAGTGTCAAGGTGATGATCTACCACGTCTTGCTTTTCTCCAAAAAGTGTCAAGGCACGACACGTAAACTTATTGTAATACCCAAATATGTAGCATAGGTAGTTCCGTGAACGTAAGTCGCACTCTCCCCCAAATATCCAAAAATCTATCCTACGTACGCACGTGCCAATCTTCCAGGTTCTTCCCATTCCATTATATTATGCAGACCCATTCTCATTCTCATATTCTTATTGTTTCGTGTACGTGTGTCATTTCCAAGTCGACATTAGTATCCTGTCGTCTCCAAGTTATTATTATTAATCATCTGGAAAAGCTTCTTGCGTTCTTATTGTCAATTGTCAAAATATAAAGATTTTTTTAAAATATAAATTAACTCTTTATATACGTCTACAAACAGAAGTAGGTAATTGGAAGAACAGGGCAACAGCAGTCAGAAGCAGTTTGTGTGATCAGAAAAGCAGGTGACTGACGTCCATAGCTCCTCGTCATTAATTCCAAGGTCAGTAAAATCTCAAAAGTCAAAAGAGTTTAATGTCAACAGGACAATTGTCTCGGTTAGTCAGTATTATGTAAATGTTATGTGTCGAAAATGTCCGTGATTGTCAACGTCACCTAATTCTGGCAACTATATCCGGCAACTGGCACCTCTTTCATCTGTTCAATTTTCATCTGTTCAGTTCTGATGCTTATTTAAAAGGTGAACCTCCTCATTGTAGATTGTTATAGTCTGTAAGATATTATACGATCTAGGGGATAAGGGAATTTCAATTATTGTCTTAATTCAATAGTTTTAAAAATGTTTAAGTGAAGACTGACTTTGGGCATTCATATGGGCAATAAAATAGGAGCCAGGAGAACTGTCAAAACTCACTAAATCATTTTATTTTTGTCTTCAAATTATATTGAGGATTAGCCGATACATATTTATTTAGTATATCAGGAAGGAATATATATATTCTATATAGATATATTTATGTATATCCATAAACTCTGATTCGTTCTTATAATACTTCATCAACAATCTGTCTGTACGGAAGGAATGTAAATGTAAACCACACTCATCATAGTTAACTGAAACATATTTTTTTTTTTACATTTTTTACATCCCGTCTCGTCTCAGCCCTTCGGCTGTACATCCATATTTTAAGAGTTAATCTAAAAGTTAACATAACGATTTTTTTCCGCATAGGTAGGTATTCCTATTGTAACTGTAACAGTTGACTCTTACACGTTAGCTAACTAAATGTTGCAAAATCCTTACAGTAATTCTTCAATTTAATCATGTCATACAGCTCTACAGCACTATACAGTTGACAATAATGGTGCTCCACGTATTGTAATTTAAAATATGAAATAGTCTCATTTTCGCCAAGTCAATCATGTCAATTATTTATTCGATGTGAAGGCAAAGGTTGAAGGTCTACAAATATTATGAAGGGAAAAGCCTAGCAAAACATTAGAAGTAAAGTAACAACACACCGGGTAACAGAGATTTCGGTTTTTTACTTAAATTAAGAGTTAGGGTCGATTTCGATAGCATTATAATAATTCCTAGTCTGACAAAGCATATTAGACAGAGAGATCTAGATTAACATAGTCAGAAGAAGCTCACACAAGTACGTCGTTCTGAAACACTAAGTATATATATATATAACCTACAAAAAGTTAACTGTGGAAGATGAACATTAAGAAAATAACTCTATATAGGTACTTATGTTTGTCCGTTCGTCATTAGCGTGTATTCCTCATATCCTCACGTAAAGCTTACATACATAATATATTTCTAATTTTAACTCTATAATCAAAGCAATTGTGTACCAATTCAATCGAAAAACTGACAACCTTACTTACAACAACTTATAAAATTAGCCACACATAAAGTTTTAGCAAGTTTTCTTCACGTGATTAGATTTATAACATTTATCGTCATTTCGTTTACCTCTGCCCCTTTCGTTGTTACACATTGTTTTTTTTAAATTCTACTGGAGTACCAGGTAACGTAAATACTTATCTACTTGTTCTAACGCACCTAATAATCATGGAAACAACACTTGTATTATTTCGTACACGACTAATCGTTTTCTCAACAGTCGTTCGCTATATTGCTTTCCGAATTCCATTCAATCAGATTTCAACATTTTTTTAATAGCTTCTTTCTAGTGAGTCTATCCATACAACATAAATGTAAATTCAAACATAAAACTATGTACAACATTTGAAATTTGATAATAGCAAACAATTTAAGTAATTGCACCTAAGCTGTACAACTACATACACTATACACGCGTTTTATACACATAATTCCAACTTTTCCTGGAAATGCTATAAATTTTCGTAAGTAATTATGCATCTGACTACTGGCAACTGGAGGAATCAATTCATTCATAGTTTTTATTTAACGTGCCAATTATTATTATTATTATTATTATTATTATTAATTATGTAAATCAAATTATCAAAAATTTTCGCCTACCAACCGTACATCCTGTCAGTAATAATTACATAAAACTTCAAAAGTGCTACCTACAGCTATCTATGCAAGTAGTTCAAGCGTGTTGGTGTTGGTCACTTAAATGATTGACGAGGTGTGGTGGCTCGCTCCGTCCGTCCGGCATCACGCACAATCGCAAAATTATCTAATGATGAATGTGCACAGGCATGTATTGTGTAGGTAGGTATGTAGCTAGCTAATCTGCATAATTGTTACATGACTTTGCATTTGGATCATCATGTCATAGTGTCGCATAGTCATAAAGTCATCAGTCATGTCATCATCATCATGATCACGCATCAATGATGCATGTTTGACACTCGTCGCGCGTCGCCCTGGAATTGACGTCTCACATTAGTCTCCCCTCGCCCCCGACATGAGAGCTCGCCTGATAGCAACTTTCAAGCAAGCAAGCCTGATCCAGAGTGCATGCTATCCTACTGTGCTTTGGTACCTGACGTTGGATATAGCCGAGACCTACATTTACATGCATTATCATCATTATATTTGCACAATATACGTATACCTCACTCCAGAAAGATGCAAACTCTGCTCTCAGCAGCTAGCTATCCAACGAACGTGAGTTAGAGAAGCACAGTACACTGCCTTCCTACTCACTCACTCTACACTACTACTCGCCAAAAAATCCAAAGGTCCAGTTGTGTAGACGAGGATTTCGTTGCTTGTCAGCCCGCAGCAGCAGCACAAAACTTGAGCATAGGCAGAAGGCAGAATAATAATAATGATAATAAGAGGAGAGTGAGAAGAAGAGTAGTTAGTTGTGTTGTTGTGAGTCAGAGTTAATAATAATTAATTAATTAGAGTGTGTGGGTCTCTTTTAAAAATTATAAGTCCATCCAAAGATTAGTTTCTTCACTTATTATTATTATTATATTGGTGTATTATTATTTTTTTTATTGTAGCCAGGCCGTCCCTTCTTCGTCGTAGCCAAGTCCTTGTCCGGTCAACACGTGAGTCGCGTCGTCCTCTTTCCTCCTTGAACGGAAGTCATAATAAGTAAGTGGTCTAGCAGCCAGTAGTTAATATCAATAGCTTCAATAACTTTCAGTTGTCAGTTGAGTGTGAGGTCTCTTATAAGTTAATCCAAATTAGTCTGTTCATTTATAAATTCTTATGTTCACGTATTATTATTTTTTTATTTTAGTCATTTGTCAGTAGTGTGACTCAGTAGGATCCCTCTGCATCTCGTTCGGCGTCCGCCCGTGTTTGTGGACTGGTTTTTTGAAAGCAAGGTTAGTGAAATATTAAAAATTAAGTAAGTCATAGGTGGTCCAGCAAGCTAGTGTCAATAGCTGACTAAGAGTGTGTTTGTTACACCTACCTACTTCCTGGCTAGTCACCTCACCAGCCAGTGACCCTTGTCCTGGTTGTATTAATTGAGATTTATTATCAATCAATTAAATATATAGATGTACTATTAGTTGTTAGTAATTAGTGAGGAGGTGTCAGTCACTTTTTTCTTTCATAATCAACTGCCAACTGCTGGCTGTCACCTGCTGACTATTTTAGAAGCTATTCTAGTACTCGATACTCATCAATTGTCGCTTTGAACATTCATCAATACATGTAGTCGGTATTCTTGTCTAATTGTATTAGTTGTCCTGATAGTTTTAGTATGCAGTTTGCTGTATGTCATATTATGTATGTCACTCCTTCGAATTTCTCATGCCTACAACAGACCGCTTATTATTAGCGACAGGTATACTATAACGATTTTAGAACAATTTTCGTAGCAAAAATGGCAACAAAATGCTAGTAATAAGACCAGTCTGGTTTTCAGTATTTTCATGCTATGTATGCACACATCCTTCTTACATTTTTTTAAAGTTTTAATTACTAAAACGAAGTACCCAGTTTTCTAGTCTTTTAATAATTGGCAGAAATACACTATTACTACTGGCACCAAAACAAAACTACTCCATCCTTTTTATACATAAACGAACGAACGACATTATTATATTTTTGCTCACAGTTTCCTACAACTCCGACAGATTATGATGACAGAGGAGGAAACCTTTTTGCAATTGAGCTATAAACTGTGTAAGGTTGAAGGTAAATAGCAGCTACATACAACATAGTTTTACGCTTAGGTATATAGGTATTTTTCCAAAAAAAAATTCTTTTTATATCCAGCTAAGGACTATTCTGTTTCTGTATCGTAAATTTCATTTTCAGAAAGGATATTATATTATTATTTTCGAACAGATTCAATTTTGATGTAAGTTGCCTCGTACAGGGATTAATACAAGGAATAGTAATTTTTCTCATTCTTTTAAAAACGGTGACATGAAAGCTCATTACAAAGTTTGAACAATGTCATACTTTTTTCGCAAATCAATTTTTTGCGTTTTTGGATCCATCTTTTCCTTTTTCCTCGCAGCCAACATTGCTCTCATCTCTTGAGCAGTCATATTCAAGTCGAGGCCATTTGACTTTGACGTTCTGCTTGGCTGCAACACTGGCGTTGGTGATGGCGAAGCTGAACTCATTGGTGGAGTTGGAGATGGTCCAGTCGAACTGATCTCATCATCCATTGAGTTGATGTAGCCATTATGTTTGCTCTCCTTTGTCAAAGAATTCGTTTTGCTCTGAAACAAAAAAACGAGTTGTAAATGAAACATTCACGCATTCTACATTTTTTTCTTCCGTGTAGGGTGAGTCAGATTGAGATATCCAATCAATCCACTAGCGAACAATGACACTATTAATTTACATAATCTTGTCATTATCCTTGTCCGATCGATAGCCACGACTTGATCGATATACTTAGTTGTTCATTCAAAAAGAATGTATTCATTCTATTTGAAGTTGACACTTGTTCATTCATGATAGCACTCTCATTCCCTCTATAAAAATTTGTCTAGTAGAGAGAGAGGGAGACATGCTCAGTCAAAGTTAAGTGAACTTTTGTTGAGACAATAAGTCAATTAGTGGGGAATATTAGAAGGGGGTGAAATGGACTGTGAACTGGTTAAGAGTCTGCGACTACTCCCCAACTACTCACTACTCACAGTAGTAGTCACACAGGGTCACTTAGTTAGTCACTTCGCTGGGCAGCCATTACACACGTTCTCTTTTTCAACAGGTATGACTTGTGTGTGAGGTGAAGAGTCATTAAATCGCACATGTGTTCAACAAGTGACATTTTTTTGAAGTGACTTGTAATAACAACTCCACACCATACCAGTTCAAACAAAGTATGTATTTATTGTGACCTTAATATGTAATAACAATAATTATAAAATATTGATTTGGGGTTTTACGTGACGTGAGGATCTGTCGATTTCCCTTGTTTTCATATCACCCACAGAAAATGCGTATGCATCGATCATTGTTGATTTGTCTTTTTAGGAGAATCTCTCTTCTGATGTTTCTTTGAATAATGCTCTCCTCACAAAATATTTATTGAGACTGAATATTTTCAAAGAGAGCTGCCTTGTATTCGAAAAAAAAATGCTCAACGGAAGTACTCGAATTTTTTCCCCTGCAGTTGCCGGTTGGCTCAAGTTTGAGTGAGTAAATCAGAATGTTCAGGATTGTTTAAGATATTTAACGCTAGTGGATTCAGAAAATGAAATTAGACGAGACTTAAAATATTATGTGTGTATGTTTGGTGTTTGATAACTATCAGAACATGGTTACTTTTTAGACTCGCGTTGTCGCGCAAGTGTGGTGTGGTGTGGTACCACCTCTGCTTTTCTGGCTTGATAACATTTTTTTGTTCCTACATATGTACTCATACACTCGTAGATGAGATCTACTTCAAAACATTCTTATTATCATCATTATCATAAAAGTATTATGACGAGGGTTGAATGAGNACTTCAAAACATTCTTATTATCATCATTATCATAAAAGTATTATGACGAGGGTTGAATGAGTATAGAGGTGGAAAACACGTTGCAAATATTTTTTATATAGGTATTTAAGCCTTCCTTTCTGCAAGTGTCGTACTATAGGTATATGGGATATAGGGAGGAAAATGTGTGCGACTCGGAATTTCATCTACTAGAGAGAATAGTAAATGCAAAGAATGCTTCATTAATTTCACTCTCGATCATTGGAAACTCTACAATTATTTATTGCAGTGATTAAAAATTTGCATCTTTGCTTGGCTTCAACTTGCCTAGTAATCCAATACATCATAAACAAAATCCATCCACCTTTTTTAATATGCAATAATATGCCTGGATTTACGATTGTTGTTACGACAAGTATGTAGTAACGGATATATATATGTATGCCTAGTATGCATTGCATGACGACACAATGATGAATTTTTGAATATTATTCTCTTCTGCCTATACCATTAAATCCTGTCGCGGAATAAAACATGCATGTACCTATTGTGGTGTAGTTGTATGTAGTTATTGTTAGCTCAAGTATGATATTGGTATTTTGCAATATATATGCTCATCTCAAACTGCATAATAATAAACAATTGGAAGGCAAGTTATGTTCTTAAAAGCTCAATAATGGGCTAGGATTGAACTACTAATTATAATAGTAATAATAATAACTACATATTACTATATGTGGGTACATATATGTATATATAGTGGCCCGATAGGATAATACACGCATATAGACATGTATACAGTATGATATTATATTTATATGTATAAAATGCGTATGTATGTATGTAACGAACGACCAACGAGTAGTGCTTCATAGCATATACCTATGTAGTAGTAGTAGTATTGTCATTGTCATCCCTTGAAGGATTATTATGCTAATCACTAGTCTCCAGGTGCCCCAACATTAAACTATCCCATATGCGCCTGTTTGACTAATTTGGAAGACTGATTCCTCCAAATATAATCGGAGGCATAGGCAGTCCAACCAAATAAATAGATCTATTCCAATCCAATCTCCATCTCCACCGTGTGTGTTTATTACAAAAATATTTCCCTTTGTAGCAGAAAGTTGTCGGTTGAGTTGTGGTTGTGTCTTATTATATTATTATTATTTTATAATTAAAATTGGGAGTGTGGGTATATCGCATACTTTGATTCCATCCATCCACCAAAAAATCAAATAATTAATTATTATTATTATAACATTATTTTTGGTTTATTTTATTTTATTTTCGTCTGTCGTCCGCGTCCGCGTCCGTCGTCCGTCATCTGATAGTCCACCCGGTCCATCTAAATCCTTTTCCCGGTCAGTCTCATCATCATCATCAGGAGGGAGAAGGAAGACCTCCCGTCACCCGTGTTAGTGGTGTATTCAGTAGTGTGTGGTTAAGGTCAGTAAAAATATTTCAAAAGTTAAAAGTCAATTGTGTCTAGCCTAGTTAATGTAAACAGCTGATAGTTTGATTGTCCGTAGATGTATTAATAATTTCATTTGTTATTCAAGTCTGCTGGCTGGGCACGGTTCTATCGATCGAACACTATAATTGACCCTATTTTTCCATTATCTTAGCAAACGGGAACTCTTCTTTTGAGTACCGACCGGCCATGATTACACTTTAAATAGGCACTTGTAATAGTAGTAATCATTGATATCATTTTAACCTACTACCGTGGTCAAAGTCTAATAATAATTGACATTAGAGGGAAACATCCCATCTCACAACTCGCATCTTATGAAAGCTCCTTCTTGTAATGCGGTACGTAGAAAACCATCACAAATTAACTCCCATTTTTTATAAATAGAGAAAGTCATCTTTAGGGTGAATAGCATGTACTTATTGTAGTAATTTCGCTTGTCATCACTAACAGCTATATCTACAGTTTGGTGTGATGCTTTTTGGAGCTGTCATCCTACAATTACGCAATCCTGTTGTTTGTTCATAAATATGGGAGGTGGTGTTTTGGTGTTAGTTTGAGCCTGTTTTAGAAATCATCTTGAATTTCATCGTCCTCCCACTTATCTCCCTTGTAAATATGCGTTGCAATCTTAAACAACGCCACACGATGCACTGATTCTAAAAATCGATATAGGTAATTGCATAATTCCATTTTAAAATTGCGTAGTTTTTTAATATTAATATTAGATGGGTCGAAGAGGTTAGTATGCAAAATGCGTGTGGATTTGAGGCGCTTTCAAGGTGATTATTATTAAATGTTGAAGGCACACACGCACGTTGTTGTGCAGTGGTGCATCGCTTGTGTCGACTTTGAAATGAATTGTGAATCCGCTTGTTGTGTAACAATACCATCCTTCGTTCCGGCCAACTAATTACATACTGCCACTCGGCTACTACACACAATCCACTTGAAACGACGTGAGCATTTTTTCCACAAAGTGGAACAAAAATGCATGAGATGAGTTCATGTCTCATAGTTAAGTCCAACCTTTTTTCCTCTGTTTGTTTTATATCAAGATACATACATTCAAAAAAAAATATTCTATTGAAGCTTTTTCCTTTTTCACAGTGCCTGAGTTAGTTTTACCTCACCTAGTTTTAATGCATGACTAATCAGGGATATATTTTTCTCGATTCACATGCCTCAATGTCAATGCTCACAAAGCCCTGCAAAATCCTAAACTTTGGTTAAAATCCCACATATTGCTGCAGAATGCTAAATAGTACGTTCTTGTCGTCCGGCGTCCTCACCATGCATGGCACTACGTGTGAGTTTCAGTCAGCGTGTGTAAGCAATTTTTTTTTTTTGAATATTTTATCACAAGTAGTATAACTCTCAAGTGGTTAAAATACAAAACAGGAAATACATTCTTCAAGCATCGACTATAAGTTGAGATTGTTATGAACGACAGAGGGTTGACATCCTACAATTTTACGGGAATCGCATCCCATTCTTATTAGATCTCGTTGTTACGTGCCTTCAATATTGGAATTAAAAACGCGTCTTTAGAAGGGCGTTTGAACTGGGATAGGCATGTGCGCTAAAAAAAATGCATCGATTATTCGCACAAAAACACTATGAAGAAGAAATGCCTCCCTCATTTAGCATGTATTGTGTTGGTACTTGAGATTAATCCATATTCAAGTTCAATCTAAAATTTATCTCGTTAGCCACTTCCTGGCTGAAGTACGAAGAAGAACATGACGCACCTCGCGAAATATGCACTAAATACTGGTGCTTGGAACGAATACGAAAGAGATGCGAATGTTAAAAGTAGGCAGACCACGCATTCTAACTCAGTCGAGATTCAAGATTACTTCAACAGCAGACTTGAAATATAGACACACAGACTGGGTGAAACCTTAGAGTAGATTCAACTACATAATGAGGAAAAGATTGACACTGTTGGTGGTTATCTTAATGCTCAATACCACTACTCAATACAATCCAGCAGGACACAACATTCCTATTCATTCATTAACTATTATGCATCAGAGTCATAACCAGAGTCAACTCATGGAGCGTTTTAGTCCTTCGTGATTCATGGCGTGGACGTTTTTTTAAACCCGTAATTAGTTGTAGTGGTAAGAGCTTTCAAGTACAATTCTAAATGTAACATGCGTCTTCACTTTTCATGCAAGACTCAAAGTGATACAATAAAATAATAAAAAATGTATCAAGGTTTCTCTTCTCCAGCCTCCCATCATCACGCAAGAGAAGCACTATAGATTGCGCCTATAATGAGCTCTGGGATTTCTTGTGAGAGGAGAGCAAGAACAAAATACTTGAAATAAGTTGACTAACGGCATGCATGTTCAGAATGCAATCTCAGCAATTTTTACAAGGCTAGTTACAATTCTCACTGACAATTTCCTGTAGTATATGAGTCACGCAACTGCGTGGAATGAATGTGTCACGTTTGCACAGCCCCACATAAAAATATAGTCGCGGAAATTATATAACTTGAATTGAGTTATGAAGTTAGTACGGTGGAAAAATTGGAATAAAACTATTTCCAGGTTAAGCGTCATTTTGTTTGACTCATAGGAATCATAGTGATGTTCTCGAATTAGAAAAACAAAGAGTCTTTAGTGTGCTTCATACTTCGTCATGGTCATTAAGCTGCTTTGAAACTGACCTGATTAACGTGCACTTTCATGGAGCGTGGGTTAAATTATAGGTATAGATATGTAAGTTATTTTTACAACGTCACACCAATTTCATGTTTATGGTGCCAATTGCAGTTACAAGCAAACATGAACACGGCAAGCTAAAGATAACCATATTTTAATTAAGAGGATGGTGTATAACAATAAAACATTTCCAATCCATGCTACAAATCCCATCCCAGTCAAGCTGGAACTAAATGAGGGAATCATGACCAAAAGAGAGTATTTGGATAACAACTCCGATCTTTAATTCCGATAAAAATATACTCGTGGTATATTTACAATAATCGCATCCATCTTAAATGGTTTTTTTCCCTTTCCCATATTCAGTCTAATTCGTAAGTGCACTCGAGCACTCTCGTTGTAAATGTCTTGAAAAGACTGAGCCATTTTAAAAGAATAGCGAATGGAAATTATGTAGGAGGTAAAACCGTGATTGTACATGAGACATCAGCATTAAAAACGTTTTTATCTTGATCTTATGCACATTTTGCCAGCCCTCTGTTCGCGTCAAATATATGAATCATGTCTGATGTTTTAAACCATTTTATCAATACTTTCATATTATCATTGACTAAGTCCTATTCACATTTTGGATGTTAGGATTCGATTCTGCGAGTTAGTCCTCCACTCTTGTCTTGAACAGGCTTAATGAATAACTTTATTTCAACAATGCGTCAAAAACATGTAATTTCCTTTGTTCTACACTCATTCACTGACAAAACTCGATCCATCCTAAATCCAATGAAATCAATCAAGGCGAGGATCGACTCTATGCCAATTTACGTCTTTATCGTTGATCATCATCAGTCTGAAAAAAATGTTCAACTTTCTTTGAACAATACTAGTCGCGCATATAATTTGCTTACAAGTTTAGTTAATTTCGTTAGCATTGAATACACAAAAAACAACAAGTATGCATCTTGGGTTGTTGGGTTGGTTTAATCTGATTTTAAAAGCAGGACTACACACCCTACGCGATATTTTTTGTCGAGAGTGGAAGAATTTGCTTCTCTTCAGTATTCTAGACATGACTGCTAGGATTTACATTACATTAGCATGACAAAGTTATCCCTCAATAAGATGAATGACGGTCCATGCATCTGAATTTTAGTCAAATACTCGCATTGTCTGAATTTACTGTTGGTGGTGCATTCAATGGGCTGTAAAAGAGGGTGAGTGAAGGTGAGACAAGCCGTGTATTTTTTTAATTGATGATAGTCAAGGTCAATTAAATGGTGGTATACACGAAGGCATAGTGTTGAGAGTTGAGTAGGATTTTGGGATCAATTCTTCATAGCATTCTATCATTACTCGATTACACCATAATAAACTTTTGAACTTCAGAAACCTGTGTCCGTAAAAATAAAAACGTATATTTTGACTAGTCTTACAAGTCCGGTGGAGAAGTGCACAGCAAAATGACTTGCATTCCACCAGGTAGGTTATCGTCAGATCGCAACTACAAACAATACGAGTCACAATATGTCTTGATACTTCTTCAAGTACAATGCGACGGCATGCGGTAAGCGTGAATGAAATGAAGGGGGAAACCCGGATGTGGCCCCTTAGTTTTTGTACGGACATTACTAGTGTAGACTTCCTGTCCATTCTGATTTCAACCTGGCGTTTGCCAGATGGGCTGTTGGGAGGAGGCCGTATACATATGAGACGGATGCATGTACAATAAAATTAGATCTTCCTACGGGCTAAGATTGTAGTTTACCTGGAACAACTACCCTATTCATGTAGCATAAGATTTTTTCTTGGTTTCTTGGTTGCTGACACATTCGACTACAAGCCCATATCATTCGCCAGTTATCATATTACCAGAAGAAATTGGTTTAGAATTGTATACTACAGGTAGTTAAAATAAAGGTGCATGACTAATGTAAAGAAATATATATAAAGTGAATAAAATTGTAAGAGTATCCATCCAGTTCATTTCCATGGGAAATGGGTCAAAATCAATCCAGTAGCTATCGATAACTCTGTGTATATTTGCGTGGGATGTGATATGTGATGTTATTCGGACAAGTATTGCGTTCACTTCACATAACTTTTTATATACATATCCCTACACGAATACATTGTACCTTTAAGTGTATTTTCATATCTTGTGGATTTAGTAGAGCAACGTGCGCAATACGTAATATATGCTTACAACTAGTTAGTGTGTAATAAACCCCCAACTAACTCTGAGCATATTCACAGTGAACAAGAGCGTCTCCCTTTCCTTTTTGCATTCACTTCATGCCAATTTTGTGCATATATAGACCGTATAGACGACTCAAATATGTGGAATTCACTACTGGCAAACTGATTGTGAGACTTTACATAATATGTACCTAGGGATGATGTGTGAAATCTATGGATTTTTATGCTCGTAAATTTTATTAGCACCCTGTGATTCCCCTCTCTAACTACGTGTATATAAATATTTTTCGTTGTGGGTATGGTCTTGGCAAAACCTGCGTACCTTTTTCCTCTTCATTACAAATCCTACTATTCCAAAAAATCCACCTACGGCAGGGTGAAAATGCAATGGGAGGGACCATAGTGCAATATGTATTAAAAAGATTCGAGGAGAGGAGACGAGGTTTTATGACGCAAACTGAATTTTCATGTAAAAATAAGTGACATTTACATTGACGTTGCTGCACAACAAAAATTTGCACATCATTGTTATGCGCTTCCCTTCCTCATCAATTCCTCTTTATCCTATAAATTTTAATGAGAGTCTGAAATGCCTTTTATGGGTTCCGATGTCATTCATTTTCCATTCATGCATCAGAAAGACAACAGAAGCAGAAATCGGGTCGTTTGGATGAATTAGAGAGTGACGCCAAATGTCAATATGGCTTAGGGATTTTAAGCATATATTCAGTATTCAGATGCACGATAGGGACTAAAACTGTTATCTTTTTCTGATAGAATATCATAGTAAAGCTTTTTATGCCAAATTCTGTAGGATGTTGTTTGTGTATACAGAATCACGATCGTTTTCACGACCTGATGAATATTTAATTTTTATCGCTAACACAATACTTCCATCCTCAGCTGTCGGGAAAATGCCCATGGAATGATCTCGACTTCATGGTAACGTTAAATATGTGGTGGCGGTGAGTGTACTTGTTGTTACTGCTGTTAATAGACAGAAAAAATATTTGCACACTTATAATAAACCCGTGTTACACATTGACTGACAACTTGAATTGAGACGGGTTTCACAGGGATAAATGGGATAAATGCATGTGAATTGCCATTGTCAGAAATCACAAAATGACATCAATATCAGCTTTTGCCCAGTTTTCATAAAACTCAAATGTACAAATTATGAAAACGTTCACCCAACTAAAGACTTCGTGGTAGTAAAACTAAATCATCGTTAAACATTCTTGCCTCTTGGTGTTGTTGACAATATATATATATATACCTAAAATATAAGGGCATTCACTGTATGCGTATCCAAGTATAATTTTAGAGGGATAATGGCCCCGTGATCATTCCCTTTCGTTTGTAAAGTACAACCATGAAAACAGTCAACGTGGGAACACTCTATTGTAATTGTTAAGTTTCATCTTTTTTCAAGTCATCATCATTATGATGATCATTCACCATCACCATAATCATTCCCTCAGAAAAAAGTAGTCAAGCATTTTTGATCCAATCCAGAGCTCTGACGGTTTCACGCGAGCAAAACTTGGAATGCTGAATTGGTCACGACTGCCTTTCTTTACATGCGACTATTATGGAAAATGATGATGGCGATGGGAAAAGCCAAAAACCTTACATGTCCAATTTTTTCATTATAATTTAATCATATATCCTTTATTTTCATATTTTATTCTATGCCCAAACAGGCCAAACAAAAACTTCCTTCCTTCCTTTTACACAGAGTGGAAACAAGCATCAATCACCGAGTGGATTCAGTTTTGCTCGTGTCAAAACCCTATTTCCTTTGCTGGTACGAGTTTATTTCCACTTTCCATTTAAAGGCAATTTCCCATTTGACTGTCTACACGGACGCTTGAACCATGTAGGTAGACAGGCTCTCATAAATGCACGTAATATGCACCACTACTCTTCTTTTTACAATCTGGATTCTCTAGACTGTATTCTAACAGCCGCCGGTGCAAACACAAGTCTATAAAGAGGCAGATAGATGATCACATTGGTTAATGTTTCCTGCTAGTCACCACTACCAGCATAACTTGTACTTGTAATCTATAATGATTGAGTGCATCTGCTACGTCCATTACGAAGCATGCACTTTTTTATACTGGAAGGTCGAGCAGGAATGATCTGGCGTTTCGGTTTTGTATGACAACCGACAATATGTATTTCAATGAAGAATGTTGATGGCTCAGATTTCGATTTTAATATTTTCCTTCATAAAAAACACCCCTGCTGTATATTTCACAAAAAAATAGTTAGCCTTCCGCTTCCAGTAAAAACCAAAAGTTGACGGGTTACAATGTAACCCTTCTGTTAGACTTTTGCCATGTGCGATACGTTTTAAAGCATATAGAAATGTCAGTTCCAGCCTGCACAGTGCAATTTAGGCAATACGTAACACATGTATTGTGTTTTTTTCCGTACTAACTCACGAAATATGGATTTCTGACAATTGAACGTCACCCGTTTTGAGAACCTACATCCTAATCACATCTTTTATCATGTTCAGGTTGCATCTAATCAGAACTGTTATTTAGAACTCGTCAATATACCGTACACCCAGATCCCTATGACGTGACATGAATGATAGTAAAATTAAACAAACTCTATTTACAGAGAGAGAACCCCAAAGGTGGTAACATTATCCTGTCCCGCATAGTTAATCATATTTTTCATACAGGCAGTGTACCAGTGCCCATTTATATCAAAGTGTTTCTAAGCTTACGGCATATATAAGCCCATCGGATCCTACTGAGAATGCTAATCTATGAAAATACTATTATAACGAACGACTATAAGTTTTATCCCGTAGGATTCTACAATAGAATGTGTTTTATCCACCTATATTAATCGCCGTTTTGCGCTTGGTAAAAAAAGTCCAAGGTAAAACACACTCTCGCCAACAACGTCACACAACCACATCAATTTTCGTTTGTTTGCCAGAATTATTTGCAGTTATGAGTTTCAATGCGAGAATCTGTTATGAAAGGTGTTAACATATTACCTACCCTCTGTATCATCCCCATATCGTTTGTCAAACTGACGAAAAAAATGTGTGACGAGTGTGCAACAGTTAGTGTGATGAATGGGAATACAAACGGTATAGTTTGTGAGGCTTTTGAGAGGCGACGGGAAATGGGAATTGTCGTAAGTATATTAACACTTCTCGTTGGTTTTTTATCGTTGGTAGGCTAGCGCCAACTCATTACAAGAGTACACTGCACATAATGAAGGGGTACATTATGAAAACACTAATATAACGAAGAAATATATATGTGCTCAATTGGCTCAATATAATTTCTTCAATAAATTCCTTTACCACGACAAGAGTCAGCAATTTAATATGACTTCATACCAGGAATGAAGATGGCGAATTGGCACAAAAAAAGCTTTTTACACATTTACTATGAGAAGAAAAAAAATTTCCACGTAGTAAATGACTGATTAGAGATAACACACTAGATGAGAGGTTTTTTCTTCGCAAATCTGTTAACAACTTTATGAAGGCATACTAATTGGCAACTATTTAGAGACCCAATGAATATGCACGATTTTGTACATAACACAGGATAGAAAACGGAGCAGTGTGATATTGCACAATTCAATGTCCCATCTTAAGAAGGATCCCATTTCGAACAAATCGAACCAGTCAGTGGGACAAAACTGAAAAATTTAGGTTTCCACTGGCCGTTGTTAAGAATTTAAAGCGTTTTGTGATGTGATGATGTAATCCTAATCAGTTGTGGTATATATGGGGTATACATTAACCAATTTTACAAATACTACAATCAATTTTTTTGCGTCTCTCCAATCTAATATTTCGACCGATGGGCATAGGGAAAAGGACCTTTCAAATGTATGAAAATTAGGGTCACACTAAAGAAAAACTATTTTGTGATGTGTAGCCGAACATGGTAATAAATACTTCATGCTTTGGACGTCTTCCTTCCTGAAAAAAGAAAACAAGTTGCATATGTACTCTTGCATTGCATATCCCGACTGTTAACCTCTTTCTTCTTCGAAAACAGGTCCTTGGATCGATGGATAGTAGCACGTCGAATCCTGAATGAGGCAATATCTTGTTGGGAAAAAATTCAAGCACAAAACTAGATCCTAAAAAGCCGTAATAACCAACACTAACTGCATTCTCCCTTCTCAAAAGTATAAACTAAAAGATCACCTAGCAGTTAACTACCTACACCAGCGCCCAAATATGCTGAGTGTAAACTGGTATATATGTTGCCGTGAGTTTTCTGTTTGGTGTTTTGGCCTCTTATTATGCCCATGAGCAAAAATCCAATGCAGAATACCTATACATTATGCTCATTACACATTGTATAACTTTTATTATATGGTCATTGTAGCTCATTTACGGTGACTGGTTTTCTAACTCGAGATTACAGCGTACCAGCAAAGAATGTGGTGGTGGTGATCATATCAGAGAGAAATTGAAAAATTTGTATGTTTGTCTATCTCTTGATCCATTCATTTCTCATTCCCACCACATCGCGCACGTTAGTGAATGGAAAAACAATTTCTTTATACACCTTCTTGGGTGAGTACGCACATCTCAAGGAGGGCTTACATTATCGTATGCAAATTTTAGAGTGGAGAATGAAATCTGTGAAAGAATGCAGGTCTTACTTATATCTGCACCATAACAAACGTATTGTGAATAGTAGTACAGGTGACAGGCAATGTCCCTTGGCTAGGGGAAATTGTACGCACGAAGATGTAAAAGGGAATAGGGAAGGAAGGATGAGGGTACTTCGTCAACTTCATATTTTTGGTAGGTAGGTGTATCCTGCACATTTTATAGGTTACATGAGGAGGTAGAATGAATTAAACAATTTTTTTATTTAATTGCTCTACGCACGCTCGCAAAGAGTGAGAGTCATGTAAAAATAAGTATATTCACGGAGATGTTGTGCAAACACTCCCTCGCACACATTTGTAATAATAATTTTTGTGACACATGACGTCGTCATTGTGATCAACATAGAGCGCAGCGAGTGTAAGAATTTCATTGAGAATTTTTGCCGTGCATGCTGATGATGACGGATGCCTGAATGAATGAACGGACTTGCTCAATTGTTGTAACGCGCAGTGCTTATGCAGATTTTTTGTTGAACCAAAAAATATTGTTTATGAGAGTAACACAAATGCGATGTGCACTGCACATGCATCAATGAGTTTAGTTTTTTGTAAAAGATTATGTGGTATATTACTTGGTAATGTGGAGTTCGTCCATAAAACAATAATGGGATGACATAAAAACACCAGCGAATTAATTACTCGTAAAACACCGCCCGCGTCCTAGTGACCGGTTTGTATATTTGGCCAATTAAAGAATCTTTTGAGAAGGTTGCGGTGGTGGTGTGATGGAGAATTCAAATTTTATTGTAATTGAATTCCTCTGCGTCTTTAACGCGAGAGTACGTAACGTCGTAACGCAGCTGAAAGGACAATACCGACATTTCTTTAAATGAGCAGTTATTGCATCAGAGGTAATAATACGTTTTTTATCGATACTAAAATATAACCATCGCAAAAGGAGGTTGGACCCTTTTATACATCAATCAGTGAGTAAAATCCAACGTTTGTACTATGAAATCTCATCGTCCAAAATCTCGATATAAACGATATTGCTCAGACAACTGAGAGGCGGACATGATTGCAAATTGCGAGAAACAAAAATGAATCAATTTAAGCTTCGCATGCCACAATTTCCCTTTCGTTTATTATCGGAGTTATACAATCAAACTTTGATTTTTCCACTCTGAAATATAAAATGTTTAATCAATGTAGGTAACTTTAAGTAATACCATTTCGTCACATCTAAAAGCAATTAAAACTCTACGGGGGTAAAAAGACATAGCGCCATCTGGGACATTGTCAGTTTCAGTTTGAGAACCACCTTGCGAATTCGTAAACGATACGCTATCCTCTATTGAAAATAGTTTGTAATTAAAAGAAGCCTTGTCAGGTTATAATAATATAGCATCAAAGGTATATTCAAGGCGCAATCCTCATTTCTAACAAAAATGATTACTCTGGCACATTCAGCAGGCAGATTTATGCCTCCTCAATTTCTCCCTCAACATTTTCCGAGATTATCAAAAAAATTAAAGAGGATTTTGAAAGAGGCAAAGTATCCCCTACTCCTGCTCATGACATATGACATATATTTAAGTCCAAAATAAAAGGGAATTTGGTGATGATGGCATAATATCACACAATAGCACAATGGTCATCACCACCGTCATAATCATTTTCACTGGTAACTACGTTGAATGAATCCTGACGGATGTTTACACGCATTTATTTATATCGTATGCAGACCAACAAGTGTGCAAGAGATATTTGTGTCTAAAGTACGTGGAATGTTGAGTAGTGTGTTGTATGTACGCCTGTGTTTGTGTTTATCCTACTTGGAGTTTACCTGTTGCATCGTGAGTCAGGTCCAAAGCCCATCTTCACATTGCATTGTACTTCAGTGCCTGAGGGTAGTTGCCGAAAAGTATGCGTACTTTTTATGTTCAGGAAGAAAAAGGCAGGGGAACCAAGTGCCAAGTGTTTGCATACCCATACCCACTGTAAATTACATAGTATTTATATACCAGTGAAAAAATAGAAGTCAAAAGGACGATGCGACAATGAACAACGTTGTTACCGACATTCTTCTAAGCAAGAAATTTCTTTGCAACTTATTGTAGGTATATGTCTGTATACGTATATATCACAAGGCAAGGCTTGAATGCCACCTCCTTTGAAAAATATCTTTTGCTTGCGGCACATTTTTGTCCCTTTCTTGTTCAATTCTTCTTTTTTGCGCGTATTTGTATTTACGACAGGGATTTTATAAACAAATGTTGAAAATGCTGAGAAAAAAAAACGCTGCACTCTGTGCATCTAAGTTCTACCATTTACAGTTTTATCGCAAAAAAAATTATTTCTCGCGATGTGTACACTGTTTTGTTGTCCCTAAATAAGTTGTACGTGATGTGATCACGAAGAAAATAAGGTATTTTCTATTATCCTAGTTTAAATCCCACTATGGTAGTCAGTAAATTTATCCCTTGTAAAAAATGTATGTATATAATGATCTGGGTAGCCAACTAGAGTTACTTCCTTCAAGCTAATTTTCCCTTCATTATGATACGCTCGAGTACAAATTGAGCTAAAGTGTGTGTACAGCTAGACGAGACAAAGTCTAAAAATAGATAGAGAATTCTCAGACTGACCCTAACTGTCTTTTTTTGTTGGTATGCTGTCACAAGGCACGGTTGTTGTGGAATGTATTTCGAAACTATGCGTGAATATAACACGGAGGGCTATAACTCCGCACTAATTAAAGATGACCTAGATGAGCGAAGATTGCACTTGTAAAAAAAAGATTTACGCTTAAGGTCTTCAAGAATAGTAGAACCCAAGGTTTAAACCCAAGCGAGTAAAGTAGTCACAATGACACTTTCATAAAGTTTCATCCATCAGTGTGGTTAAGGTCATCGGACAATGTAGGGCGGGTGGTGAGTCTAGCACTTTTAATAAAATATTTTCATGGCTGCATACAACCCATGAATGTGTTTTGAGGATTTTCCCTTTTCAAAAAGTTACTATTTCATTTCATCAAACTCTTGTGTTATGTGTTATTTTTTGTATGATTTTGTTATGTTTGCTTGCACTTTGCTTACCGGAATGGACGAGGCAGATCCACTGTCAGATACGTGAGTTGCTCTATCCTCTTCAGAATGCACGGATCCATTTCCATTGACAGTTTCATTATTGGCAGGCGTAATGACAACAGTAGCATTGTTCATTTGGGATGGGCGAGGAACAGGCGTCTTCATGTGGATGACATTGGGCAGGCTTCCTTTGACCGTAATATTTCTTGACTTGTAATATTCGTCTGTGGCGAGGTCCACCACCAACAGTTTTGTCTCATTTGAAATGGCTTTGATCCGCTGAACAACCTGCTTATGATTTTCGTTGGAAATGTTTGTTCCGTTTACTTCTATGATGTGATCATTAGCCTTCAATCCAGCGTGTTCAGCAGGAGAGTCCTTGTCCACTTTCCCAATATATTGGCCTGGTTTTGATTTTTCTCCGTGGAGGTTAAACCCGTATCCATCAAAATCTTGCCATTTTACGAGGTGACACAACCGGGGTGCTGGTGCGTCTTCCGGTATTCCTTGCTCCGCTGACATGTTAAATCTTTTTTCAACGATCCTTGGAAACAAAACAATGTAAAATTCCTCAATTCTCGCACAAACCTATCCAAAATTGTGTACTTCACAGTGTGTCAACCAATACACAAATCCACTCCAAGTTGCTCTTCTTATTCAACTTCAACGAATGTTTTCATATAATATAATAATGATTTTCACACTCTACCGAGTCCCAAACTGAGTCGTGTTTCCACCGCCTCCGTTCCTCACAAAAAACGAAAGGAAACCAAGCACTGGAACAACTTCCGTTTGAGATAAAAATCACACTAAAACTAAACGAAACCTTCTTGAGGTAGTATCAAAAGCATAAGATACAAGAACCACCTGCACCTGTGCACCTCAGCTACTATGGAGAGTTGTTGGATGGAACTATTTTTCTGATGCTCCTTTTTTGGCTAGAGAGAAAGATATTCATGCAAAGTCGAGATGCGAATGCAGCAACATCCACACACAGTCTGTCTCCTCCTTGTTCAATCTACACTGTTCTCTCTGAAGAGCTCACGAGGGAATAAAGTGGTATTTACTGACTTGACTTGCTTTGCATGGTGGAAAAATCCACCTGTGGCATTCCCTATCCAAGAATATATTTATGGAGAAGCATCATCGGACCCGTAACCGCATTGCATATTGTATGTACATACATACGTACTTAAATTAAAATATGTTATTATACAATGTGTGTATTTGTTCATAGTTTGGTACTTGGTACACACAGCCCATCGAACGAGCAGCGATACTTGTAATACTAGGTAGATGGATGTAACTCTTCATCATACTTTTTTTTATTCCTATTCGCATTCTTACCAGTAATATACAAGTTACGTTACCACAACACAGCACAACAAAATCATCATCATCAATCGACTCCTTTTCAAGTATATTTTAACTCTTACTCGTCTTTTACCTTTTTATCCTAATGCTTGACTTGACTACGACGATATGATACCGATACGGTATGCGGTAGGAACGAACTCAACAAGCCAGTTTAGCTTTGAGGCATATATCCAACTTTAACGTTACCACCACTAAATATCTTGTGTATTTTCGTATACCACCTTACCTTATTGTATGATGTACAAATGTACATACACACAGTCATTGTTGCCCGTCGCGTCGTGTGGATAATAATGTGAATGTGAACAAAGTAGAGATTATTATTATTCTATTATTATTAAAAGGCAAAGAAAAAATGACCTGCGAGTATATTTCTTTCATGACTCGTTTATTGTGGACTTGCTCCTTCGGATAAAACTTAAAAACCTGAGGTATACAGGCATGATAAAAACACAGTGTGTGGCTGCATACGCTCATGCTTTAAACTATGAGACGCAAACAAGAAAATATGGATACCATTATTTCAACGACTGTGAATCAAATGATTCCGGAGATTTACCAAGGAGCATATTTTTTTAGAGTTTAGGATTAATGCAGGGAGACAGGAAAATGGATGACATTTGGTTTGTTTAATAAAAAGGCTTGGACTAGGACTTAATGTATGTGTAAGCCTTTTTGCCGTACTTATAAATTTTAAAATTTTAAAACTGTTCTTTATCGCGTCATATATATGTACGACAGAAATACACCAACGACTCTGCGCTTATATATTGTTAGAATTTTAAAAGAAATATCAACGGACAGACGGATATCGTTGTAGTTGTACTGTGTCGTTTTCAAATAATATCTAACTAACTAACACCTACCAACTACCATTCAAATCCATAATGTTCTTCTCATCGTCTTATGGCATATCGCCAATCGTCGTTGTCGTTCGTATATCTCGTGGTTAGAAGCTATGTTTTTCTGATTTTCTGATTCATGGATGCACGTACTTATCTTTATCTCTTTCATATACCCACATCCTTCTGACTAATCCAACTCGGCGGACGGAGCGGAGGAGGCATCATTTCATGCAGCATATAGCCGTAAAATAGGGGGTTTTCTTGGTTTTTCTTTCACTCGCTCGCTAACAAAATGCTTTTTTGCTCGAGACGAGCGCACACTTGTTTACTACAAGCATGCAAACTTTGAGTCAAACAGTGTGTCTGTTTATGTTATTGTTTTTGTGATGATGCGATAATAAGGACTGATATTGTTGTCGGTCTGTGTCCTACTGTCTCTTTTACTGTCTATGCTTTTTTTTACTGTGGTTGATGCAGATTTTCGTTTTGATGGGGTATAAAGTGGTATTCGTAGGGAAACTGGAGTTATATGACAATGCTACTGACTTGTCGCGTATTTTTGCTTAACTTGCTATATATTTAACTGCTTGAGAACATCTTCAATTGATATCGTATATCCGCAATTATCAAGGAATCGCACAGTTTCGTAAGAAAAAACAGAGGTTGTTGGTGAGGCGGAGGAGGTAATTAAACAACGGAACAAGAATGCAACTTGCTACATTATGACACGATACGTGGTGGGAAAGCGTTTGGATTTTTGTGTTCACGCGAATAATATCTTAAATGCCTACATGTAAAACTTTTAACAGCGTAGAGGGCTTCTGCGGTCATTATAAGTAGAGGTAGAAGATGAAGGAGGGAAGAAAAGATGTGGCTTGGCTAACTTAACATTTGTCACTTGTCGTGGAAGGATATGAGAGGGTATCTTTATGCCATACGTGACGTAACGTTTTAAGAGATGCGCTTTGTGATATACTGGTTGACACATGGATGCTAAATAGATCTCTTTAAGAAGAATCGTGTAAATTATGCACCAAAAGGAAGAGAACACTTTCCAACCGTAAAATGTCATTGTGAATTATTAATATTTGCAGCAAAAAATATGAGTACAAATAGATTTTTATTATGTAATTAGTCATCAGCTCATATCGGCCCATGCCGGTTAGAGACTAACAATTGACAATAATTTACAAGTAGATGGGGGGTTACTTACTGTCAACGGGAGTTTGATATTGGTACAAAAATGTAGGGAAGTTGGATATGTGGGAGGTAGAATGTCATTTTAATTGTGTTGTAATTGTTTTGTTGGTCTTTGATTGCTTAGAGCGAGGAGGAAATTGAAAAATTGAGTCCCGCATCCATATTAATATTCCGGGCTAACATTGGATTGCCAAAATAAAGTGTCATTTGTGGGCCTTTTGGTCATGAGATAATATAGTTCATCGTTTTTAGCAAGGTAAGAGGACAATAGTATTTTGAATAATAGGGTGTACATGTTTTCATAAATAATCTATTACACATGCCGAAGATACAAATGCAAGACCATTCAACGTGGTGGTGAGTGGCTTGAGCTTGTACTGCTTAAAATGGTTTGGGATTAATAATCAACATCATAATTAGTATTCCTTTTGGTGTGGCCAAAGTTCCCAGGACCTTGAACAATGTCGATTGTTGGTATTGACTATGGAAATTCTTCGTGCTACATCGCCGTAGTACGCGACCGAAAGATAAACGTAATCGACAATGAATTTAGTTTGAGATCAACACCGTAAGTTTTTAATTTCTCGCAACAGCACAGTTTGACAGTTTCGAGGAGGGTCGTCATTCATCATTTAGGATTACAATTTAATGGTTCCTTCGTGTAGGGCGTTTGTTGCATTCGGGGATCAGCAACGATTGCTTGGCGTAGCTGCAAAGAAACAGGCTGTGACCAACCCGAAAAACACTGTCTTTAACTTTAAACGGTTTTTGGGTCGGTCGTTCGATGACCCCAGTGTTCAAGAGGATAGCAGTAAAGTTCCATACCAGCTGACTAAAACGGAAAGTGGAGGGATTGGCATTAAAGTAAACTATCTGGGTCAAGACCAGGTGTATAGCCCTGAGCAAGTGACGGCAATGCTGTTTACAAAGCTGAAGGAAACAGCTGAAAATGGGATTCAAGCGAAGGTTCACGACTGTGTGATCTCGGTACGTATGATCCAGAAATTAGTGAGGCATGAGGGCAAGGTTATTCTTGATCAGTTTGGTGTTCGAAGAGATAGTGTCATTAATTTGCAATCATTTTAATTGCTCAGGTTCCGTCGTATTTCACGGATGCTGAAAGGCGAGGTTTATTAGATGCTGCTGAAATCGCTGGATTCAATGTTCGAAGGCTTTTAAGTGAAACATTAGCTGCCGCGATTAATTATGCCTTCACTAAAAGGAATTTACCAGACCCCGAAGAGAAACCGAGAAATGTCGTCATAGTTGATTGTGGCCACTCATCCTTGCAAGTCTCAATTACGGCTTTTAACAAGGGGAAATTAAAGGTGAGACATTACATAAGGGTGTATATATTTTATTCTCATTGTAGAAATTAGTAACTACAAGGTTCGAGTTTGGTCACTTGTGGCTAATAAATGTATTTTTTATGTTATGGATAGATTTTGGCATCGACTTCCGATCCCTACCTAGGTGGTAGAAATTTTGATGCAGCTTTAGCGAATCACTTTTGCGTTGAATTTCGTTCGAAATATAATATGGATCCTGAAACAAATGCCGAAGCTTATATGCGTCTAATAACGGAAGTGGAGAAAGTGAAAAAACAACTGTCAACCAAGGCCACCAAGTTGCCGTTAAACATAGAGAGCCTTATGGACGAGCAGGATGTAAGTAGCTCCATTTCTCGTTCAGAGTTTGAAGAATTGTGCGCTTCGTTGTTCCAGAGATTTGAAGATGTACTTCAGAAATGTCTGGATGATTCAAGTAAGTCAACTATTTGCATTTATACGACTTTGACTTTATGACTTTGAGATTGTGTGATCATAACTTTTACTCAAACAAACTTTACTATTAGCTACTTTCTTTCATTTTAGAAATCGATTTGGGTGACATTCACTCTGTTGAAATTGTTGGCGGGTCTAGTCGAATTCCGGCTATTAAATCT